>JBBPMU010000222.1:0-37753 GCA_038090475.1 Wakefieldia striispora | reverse complement strand
TATCTGCCAATGGATAAGCAATCCGCTATCATATGAAATAAGAAGACATGATAGTGGTAAAGGGTGTTTGTCAGAATGTTCTAGGGTTGCACCCTTCATATCATATTTGATATGAGTCTAGAACATCAGAATCAATCTATCAATTGTTCCATCTGAGAAACAGTAGATCAGATCTAAGATCAGGGTATCTGGAGATGAAGATCTGAAGATGAAATACCACTGATCTTGACAACCAGACCAGATTCCAGAGTCACACCCAGATAATGGATTGCTCAGTTGTTGTGAGCATGCTAACTTTGTCGTGTCATCAATCAATCATCCAGTCACAATTGCCAACTTCTTGAGTGACATCTGTCCTAGGCTGAAATGGTCGTAGCATCAGGGGCCAGTGACACTCATGGGAGCGAGGTTGTCATGTGTGCTCAGAAGTGGGAACAAGTGAATACTATGTTGCCTGCATGCTTGGTGGTGAGAAAGCAATGCTTGGATCAGCACGCAAGGAGCAGAGGAGATCCTGTTGTGCAATTTGACGACAACTCAGAGTTGTCTCTGTGACTTTTGGCAGGCTCGCGCGCACACTTGCGACAGAAAAGTGGTGTAGGCACAACCGTGTTGATGGACACGTTCACCATGCTAGAACGGATTAATGTGAATATGTACTTTGAAATACTTGATTAACACTGGTCATTGACGGGTCGCTGGTACTACCCCAGTGAGCAGGCGACCTCCTAGTCACTGTGACGGGCGCGTCAAACATCTGCTCAGATACCACCACTGACTCGGAGGTCAATGTTCCGTCCACGATGAGGAACGATTGATCGAAAAGGTGTGAGCGCCAACCCATAATTCCTAGCCGAAAAGGCTACTATGAGTCAAAGTCAGCTCGCGGACTACCATTGACAGCTCCAAACCGTCACGAAGAAACCGTGTCCTTGCTTGGCGGACTAAAGCTCGTCTGGTAATTACTTAAAACTGTAGCAAACAATGTGAGGTTAAGTTGCTGCCTTCCCAAGGCTCGCGCTACCAATGTTGTAATTGGTGCTGTTTGTCCATCGACTGGGTGTCAATAACATGTGTCAACGATCGTGTTATCTGCAGCGACCCCTTACACTGAGAGAAGGTGGTGTAGGTAGGACGCTGGAAGGCCCAGAGGTCGACATCACCCAATTGACCATATCGTCTGGAAGATCTCCGTGAATCGAGCGCAAGCGTCCCATGAACATATGCTAATAGACTGGTTGGGGCGGGTTAGGTGGTATTGCTCAGGAGGGATCGCCACTCTAGCATATACCGCACGATTCGGGTCCTAGCGTGAGACCACTCTCAGATGGCCCGAGTATGATTGCCGGGAGGAGACGACGGATACTGTGGTGACATGTGCGACATCTTTCTGGAAGGTGGTTCGTTATCGTCGAAAGAACAGCTCCCGAGGAGTCGTCCAGGTGAACATTTGGGTGGTGTGGCCATATGGGAAAGAACAGCCTCAATGATGGCCGTTAGAATAGGCTCACGGTAGCCACTCGACTTGAAGGCACCCATATATGATATGCGGTGGTAAACGGAAATGCCAACGTCACGGCGGAATGGGAATGTTGGCTCACATGCAAACCCGCAACGAGCTCTGACTGTTGGGGGCCAAAACTATGGACGTCAATGCTGCCAGTGCAGGATAATCCGAAAAACTTACATGCTGCGCCACTACGTGCTGTACGAGAGGTTCCCAAATATCTATAACCAGCGAATTTTACGGTGGTGGTGCATAATGCGTTCATTAGATTTCCTTATGTGGTCACCGTTCCTAAGCCCTGTACCACTGGCGCTTCGACTAAAGGTGAGCTACAGTGGTATGTTCATACTTAGTCATTCCGAATCTCACATCGTGTATATTAAGATGCACCAGTGCTTGAGGATCGTCGAGGTGCAGTTAGCCATTTTCCGTGAAGTTCTCAACATGCCACATGCCAGTGGCAGGGCTGCATTGGCCAGACTTGCTCGCACATGTCGGACCCTCAGTAACGCCGCTCTTGATGTCTTGTGGGAGGAGTTATGTTCAATCACATACCTCATCCGATGTCTTCCTCCAGACTTGTGGAAGATTGAAAACGATAAAGTGGTGTGTTTGCGAGTGTTCTCTAGCTCAACCCGTATCGCTCACTTACCACACACAGAGATTTCAACGACCATTGTGCCGGAGCGACTGGAAAACTTTCTTCAGTTATTCGTCTCGAGTACGGTCTTTGTATGACTTTGGAGCTGTGAGGTCTTCCTCAGGTCTTGATGACGATGTGATCCTTGCGTTGTCCCAACCCCCAAGCTATGGTCCGCTTCTCCCATGCCTCGAAACTCTGGACCTTGAGTGGATGGAATCCAACGACGCATATACACCTCTTTTGCAGCAACTCCTCACCGATTCCCTCGTCACCCTCCGGCTGCCATGTTTTCTCCTACACTCACCTGCGATGTTAATGCAGCTGGCGTTCCGGTGTCCGTCGCTGAAACGCCTCTGCTTCACTGTACGGGGAGCGCCTCAGGCTCCCGATACCGCCTGTCGAAATATTCTGTCTGAGACAATCATGTGTCTGGACTCGTTACAATCACTTGAATGTCGTGACCTCAACGAAGCTGCCGTGGCCCACCTCTTTCGTCTTCCCTCTTTGGTTGAACTCTTACTGGAGCTCAAAGAAGATATTGAGCTGGAGATACTCAAATCCGACTTGGTGTCTCTACCCGCAGCTGCATCTCTCGAGTCCTTGACGCTAGAATGCGTTGGTCTGTCAACCTTGACGTCACTCCTGGAAGTCATACACTTCAAGCCACGGAGAGTCTCATTCTTAGTGGAGAACACGAACATCCCTTCCCCAGACAAATTAAATCTGTTTTTCATCACGTTGGTTAACGCTTGTGATCGGGAGCGGCTCACCGACATCTCGCTATTGATGGGTCCTGGCGAATGGTTATCTGGCGATGAACGTGAACAAGTCTCTCTGTCCATATTCCAACCACTCCTAGCATTCCACAACGTGGAGGTCTTCAGATTTGATGCTATGTGCAGCATTTTCTTTGATGACGATGCGATCGAGGCGGTGGCGAAACACTGGCCAAAGCTGAGCAAGTTCTCCCTCAACGCATTGTCAGGCTGGGGTATCAAGTCGAGCATAACACACCGCGGACTTGTCATGCTCCTCCGCTGCCCCGCACTCTGCGAACTCAGGATTGCTGTGGACTTTACGGAGATTGATCTACCGGAAGACCGCATTCCAGAGTCACGCCCAGGTAACGGACTCCTCAGCCGCTGTGAGCGTGCTGATTTCATCACGTCAACGATCGCTCATCCAGCCACAATTGCCGCATTCCTGAGCGATACCTGTCCCAGGTTGCGCAGGGTCGAATCGTCATGGAACGAGGAGACAGAGGAACTTAGCATGCGCGCTCGGAGATGGGAGGATGTGAATCGTCTGCTGCCTGCATTCCTGGCGGTGAGAAGGCAATGCTTGAATTGGCACGCAAGCAAAGGAGACACTGTCGCACAATTTGAGGATGTGTCGTCCTCGTGACTTTTGGCAGGCTCGGGTGTGCCCTCGCGACAACAAGGGAGAGACGCAGTACAGACATGACTGTCACGTTTAGCGTATTGGACCTGATTGGGCTTCTGCCTGCGTATCCAATGACTGGCCTTGACTTGGACGTGCACACTGCACATATGCTCAGAGGTACATACTTGAAGTTGCTGCCTTCGTCATGTTCGCGCCACCAAGGTTATGATTGGTGCTGTTTGTCCGCCAACAAACTCTTCTGAACCCCGTCACCGTAGCATGCCATCTTCCGTGAAGTCCTCAACAAGCCAGAGGGCAAGGCTACACTGGCCAGACTTGCTCGCACATGCCGAGCCCTCAGCAACACTGCACTCAATGTCTTGTGGGGGAAGTTGACTTCGATGGTCTCCCTCATCCGAACTCTTCCTCATGATTTGTGGAAGATTGAAAACCATAATATGGTGTGTTCTTGGTTGTCCTCTAGTTCAACCCATCGTCCATGTTGCTCACTGGTCCTGCACAAAGATTTCAACGACTGATGTCACGCAGCGACTGGAAAACTTTCTTCCGTTACTCATATCGGGTACGGACCTTGTCTGGCCTTGGAAATACGAGGTGTTGCTCATCTCTGGGTGACGATGTGATCCCAACCCCCGAACTATGGTCCACTTCTCCCGTACCTCGAAACCCTGGAGATTCACCGGACGGATCACAACGACGCATACACACCACTTTTGCAATAACTGCTCACCAGCTCTGTCGTCACCCTCTGGCTGCCGTGTCATTCCCTATGCTCACCCGCGATGTTCATGCAACTGACGTCCCGGTGTCCATCGCTGAAATGACTTAGCTTCAGTATGCAGACAGCGTTTCCCATCATTCCAGGCACCACCTGTCGAAAGATTCTATCCGAGATCATGTGTTTGAACTCACTGCAATCACTCGAATGTCGCGGCCTCAACGAAGCCGCCATAATCCACCTCTCTCGTCTTCCCTCTCTCGTCGAGCTCTCACTGGTGCTCGAAGAAGATATGGAGCTGGAGATACTCAAATCCGGCTTGATATCTCCGCCTACGTTCGCATCTCTCGAGTCCTTGACGCTGAAAACCGTTGAACTGACGGCCTTGACGTCACTCCCGGAAGTCATACACTTCAAGCCACAGAGCGTCTCATTCATAGCGGATAACACTCCTTCCCCGAACGCATTCCGTCTATTTCTCATCACGCAGGTTAATGCTTGTGATCAGGAACGGCTCACCAGTATTTCGGTGGACACGGATTGTGACGAATGGTTGTCTCGCTATGAACGTGAACAACTCTCTCTGTCCACATTCCAACCACTCATGGCATTCTGTAACATGAAGGTCCTCGAATTTGATGCCATGTACATCATTCTCTTCGACGACGGCGCGATCAAGACCATGACGAGACACTGGCCAAAGCTGAGGAACTTCTCACTCAATTTCTCGACCGGCTGGGGTATCAAGTCGAGGATAACACACCGTGGACTTATCACACTCCTCCACTGCCCTGCACTTCGCAAATTCGCGCTCTCGGTGGACTTTGCAGAGATTGATCTGCCGCAATCCCAGATTCCAAAGTCATGCCCAGGCAACGGATTCCTCAGCTGCTGTGAGCATGCTGATTTTGTCACGTCGGCGATCGATTATCCGGCCGCAATTGCCGCCTTCTTGAGCAATATCTGTCCCAGGCTGAAATTGGTGACATCGTTACCAAGCGAGGACACGGAGGAGCATGTTACACGCTTTCACAGATGGAATGAAGTACATGATTTGTTACCTGTGCTCTTAGCGGTGAGAAGGCAATGCTTGAATTGGGGCAAGAAGCAGAAGAGATCCGGCCTAAATTGAGGAGCTCATGTTGTCTCTATGACTTTTGGCCGGTCCTGGCATGCACTCGCGAGAGGGGGGATATAGTATAGGGACAGCCGTTTTATGTAATGCATGCGTTTGCCATATTAGACTTCTCAGATCGATGTGAATGCAATCATTCGAATGACAGGCATGGAGGGTTCAGTACTACAGTGCGCAGGCGACATCTATTCTGGAATTTATTAACGAGCATGTGACGTCAACCTTGCTTTGACAAAGAGCCATGGCTAGGACAATCCAGCGGGACTCACATTCGATGTTGCTCTCTCCTGACGCAAGTATGTGGGTGGATTCTCGGGTGTCAAGGATTGGTACATGTGCCAGAGGTCGTTGCCAGATGTCCTGGCAGCACCTGACGGATCCCCAAGGGCCTATGTGTATTCAAACCTCGAATAGCTCCCCCGCGAAGTCGCGCTCTCCAGCCTGAATTGGTGCCCACTGATGGGATTTCCCCAGTAGTAGGAGCTGACGTCGACGAAGAGCTTGGTTGACTTGCGCTTTTGGCGTCGACGGCTTCTTCAGATTTTTTCTCACGTGGAGCACTGGTCTGAACTCTCCGCATACGCCAACATCCCCGCGTTCGCACTGGGGTTGAGTGGTGCGCTGACGTCGATGACGAGCTGGCCTGATTTGTACTCTCGGCGTCGACGGTTCCTTCGTGGGCGCGTGTGGCATCAGTCTGGACACTCATGACTGGGGGAGCGGGCAGTCTCGCGAGTATTCTCGCAGCAGCGGATTCCTTTGCGGCGTTCCTTGACGGCCCAGACCCTCTCCCCATCTCAACCCCATCGACTGGGTGTCAAACACAATCTGTGTCAACGATCGCGTTACCTGCGGCGACCACTTACAGTAAAAGAGGGTGGTGTAGGTGGGACGTTGAAGGGGCCCAGAGGCTGTCATCACCCAGTTTATCTTATCGTCGAGGGGATCGCCGTGGAGCGCGCGTAAGCGTCCCATGAGCAGACGCTGATAGGCTGGTTGGGATAGGGTCAGGGTACCAGTATCGTTCGAAAGGGATCGCTACTCTAACGTACGGCACGGATCGGATCCTGGGCTAGTCTCCGACGGCCCACGAGACGACGGGTCTTGCACTGTGGTTGACATGCTCGATATCGTTCTGGAGGGCGGTTCTGAGTCGAAAGAATGGCTTGTCCCCAAGTGAATATTGGGTGGTATGGGAAAAGAACAGCCTCGATGATGGTTGTCAGAGTGGGCATACGGAGGCCGCTCGAGGAGTCCCATATGCTGCGGTGAACGGATACGTCAATGCGGAATGGGGACGTTGGTTCACATGTGCGTCGATGCTGCAGATCAAGTTACCAAGTTCAAGTTACCGTGCTGCCCTGTGTATTCAAGTCCGGAGTACAAGTTAATCGATTAGGACCAAACACGAACAAGCCTGTGACACCTCCGCTACATATATCAAAAAATTACAATAGGGGTTTCTGGTGCGTAATTGCTCCTGTGTCAACGCAACCACCAACTAATGTCGACCGAACTCACCTTCACGCCTCTCGACGAAATACAGCGCGTCCGTCTCTCTTTTTTTCCTTCCGAAATCGTCTCGAACAGCCACTTAGATCCATGCCGATCTGCGCAAGACTTTCAGAGCCGGCAAGCTCAAGTCCATCAACGCGCGCAAGACCCAAATCCTCCAGCTCGCCTATCTCCTCAAAGACAACTACGACCGATTCAAAGAAGCTTTCGCACAAGACCTCGGACGGCCTGCTCTCGAAGTGTCCTTGTGCGTTCCGCGTCTATACCTGGCTTCGCCTTCCTTACCCAGCCCTGCAGCCTCGAACTCGACTCGACCATTAGCGACTGCAAAATCGCCTATGACCGTGTCGACAAGTGGGCGCGGACCGAAAAGGCGCCGTTCAATATCAACTTTACAGCGTTGCGGCCTGTCATACGGAAGGAGCCCAAGGGCGTCGTTCTCTCCATCAGCCCGTTCAACTATCCTGTTTGGTTGACACTCGGGCCCATGGTATGTTTCCCTCTGTTTCGTGTCGACGGCGTCGTATGATCCCATTCTAGATTGGGGCCCTTGCGGCGGGCAACTGTTTCGTACTCAAGCCGTCCGAGCTCTCACCAGCGACGAGCGGTCTCCTGGCAGAACTCATCCCAAAGTATTTGGATTCGGACGTCGTGCGCGTCGTGTTGGGAGGTGTGCCTGAAACGACCAAGGTATTCCTTTTGCACCCGACATCCCAGAGACCTGCTTGGCTGACCTAGCCACCGGTAGCTGTTGGAGCTCCCTTGGGATCACAGTGCGTATATTTTTAGTGTATCCGTCTGGGAAGTGAACCTGACAGGATGCTAGTCTTGTACACTGGGAATGGACGCGTTGCGAGGATCGTGTGTGCCGCAGCTGCCAAGACATTGTCGCCCGTCAGTCTCGAGGTAGGTCGTGTTGCGTGCGCGTCCGGTAGTGGGCGCTAAGCCTCTTTTCAGCTCGGTGGCAAGTCTCCGGTCGTCATCGACCCTAAATGCGACCTCAAGACGGCAGCGAAGCGTATCATGTGGGGCAAGTGTGTGAATGCCGGCCAGACATGCGTCGCGCCAGACTATGTCCTCGTTCCGGAAGACGCTCAAGACACGGTCATTCAGGCGCTGAAAGAGGCGTGCGTCCCTTTTCAGTATCTTCCCAGGTCACGTCACTGATGCCGTGTCGTCCTCCAGGCATGATGAATTCTATCCAAATGGGGCTGTTGGGTCGCCTGACCTTAGTCATATGATCAACAAACAGCACTTTGACCGCGTCAAGGGACTGCTGGACAGGACTTCCGGTACGATCGCGTTCGGTGGACAAACTGACGAGTCCAGGTTGTTTATTGCACCGACGGTTGTCAAGGGCGTCAAGGGTGACGACGCGTTGATGAGCGAGTGGGTTGGCGCGTTCCGACAAGGGATCAAGAGCTGACTCTACGGCACAGAGAATTATTTGGTCCCGTTCTCCCCATAGTGCCCGTCAAGGATGTCGACGAAGCCATCGAATTCATCAACGAGAGGTGTGTCGTTTCGTTTCATATGGCATTCCCACACTCATCCGCGCAGGGACCACCCACTCACGCTCTATGTCTTTTCGCAAGACTCGGGGTTCAAGAATAAAGGCAAGTGGCCCCTTTGAGGTATTCCATGTCTGACTGGGATATTCTAGTCTTTGACAATACGCAGAGTGGTTCGGCCGTCGCCAACGACACGGTGCTCCATTGCGCAAGTGGGTTGGTTCTCTTGGCAACCATGCATGATCTAACCGAACCACTCTCACAGCTGATGGCCTCCCATTCGGTGGTATTGGACCGAGTGGAAGTGAGTACCTCTATTGGCCACTGCCGTAGGGTGCCGGACGAGAAATTTCAGGTGGCTATCATACACGCAAATTTACGTTCGATATGTTCACGCATCTGAGAGCGTCGATCGACTCGCCTTCCTGGTGAGTGGTGAGCCTTTTAGCTGTGCTGGCTGAATTCACACACTCGAGAATCTAGGGTCGACAAGATCCTGGGGAGCAGATATCCCCCTTACGACGTGAGCCCACCGGTCCGATTCTGAGGCACTGACGAACGGAAACGTTCTTTCCCGTCATCAGGAAAACAAGGAATCTTGGCTCAAAAGTGTTCTCGGCGTGCGACTGCCTCCGCGTCCCCTGCCTGCGCCTGGTTCTGAGGGTGAGAACAAGGTAGATTTCGTTTCTGGCTTGGGGCGTATTGACCAACGTCTCGTGTACAGGCAACGGAAGCCAGTAGTAGACGAGTGCAAAACTGGGTCCTGCTGACTGGCGCGCTCGTTCTTGTAGCTGCTTGGAGACAGGGCGACGCGCAGGGACTGTTGCGTTGGCTGAGTGCGTTTGTCGGTGTCTAGGTCTGCATGTTGTCTCGTCCGCACCCATGCACGTTTTCTTGATGAGATGATTGTCAATTAAAATTAACACGAACAGCGGCAGTGTGGTTCTACAGTTTACGGCCTCCCCTTGTAATCATGAATTATTGGGTATATAGTGATGATGATAAAATTGTTGACTACGCCCTCCTCCAACTCGTCGTGCGTTCCTCTTCCGACTCTGACGTATGTGACCCGCGCGAGGCGACGTGCCTATGCCGGGACGTCGTCGAGCGATTCTGCGTGCCGTGGTTGTGGCGGGCATGCCACGCCAACGCTTTGCGTTGTTTCTTCGTCTGCACGACCTCTGGTGCGGATGCACGCAACGCGTCCGCGATGTAGCCCTCGGAGAGCACAGTGAGCGGCGAGTGCGCGAGGGAGAGGAGCTCCGCGGGGGTGTATATGCCTGGTACTGTGGTGACGTCAGTCATCATCATTGCCATGCCATGTCAACGCCCTTCAGGGGATAGTACGTACGCGTGTGATGCATGGGCGAGGGCGAACGTGCACGTGAAGACGGTGTGGGCGATGACGTCCGAGAGGAGGCATCCGAGGTCGAGGTGTATGAACTGGGCGTGCCCTGGTGGCGTCTATGGACGGGGACGTAGAGGGTCGACGACGACGAGGCGGGGATGGCTATTGGGGAGGACATCATGGGCTCAGGACGGGTAGGGAGGAGGATGAGTGAGCCTGAATCATGATGTAGTTGTTGTCTTATATGTGCTGGATTGCGCAGTGCGGAGGTGGCCGATGCAGACGTGGCGGATTGGAGTGGACAAAAGCGAGGTTAGCCGAGAATGTTCTGTGGTCTTCGTGATGCTGTGTCAACCCATCTAAATCTGATGTGAGCAGTGATGATGCCATTCCGTGTCAACCTGGTCGGGCAATAATAAGCTACACGTCGTGATCGTAATGTACTAAATCCAAAGCTATATCTTCATACTCAAGCGTCGACAAAGCTCTTGACATTGTCCAACCATCTCACGTACTCCTACACAGCACGTCAGTACAACCACATCCTGCGAAATTAATTTATGCCACTCAATACACACCTTTTGTTCCTTGTATTCCGAATACTCTGGAACGAACGTCGCCAGGCTCTCATTCACGCCACGCTCGTTCAACCACTTTTCAAACTCTTCCTGAACCGCCACATCCAGCGTGTCAAACTGAGGACCGATATACAGTCCCCGACGCTTCCAATCTGCCTCTGCGGTCAGTTCAGTGCCCAGTTTGGCATCCGGGTAGAACGAGATGTTGTCGACCAGGAAGGCGCCTTCTTGACACATCGTATCCACGTTGAGCGATCCCTTGGCGTTGTTCTTTCCCCGCGTCAGACCTTCCAAACAGTAATAAAGCACGACCGACTAACCTTGGTGACCGAAAACGACACGCGAATGGGATACGACTGCGCTTGTCCCTCCTCCCCGCCCTCCTCGCCATCCTGCTGGAACTCGGACTCCTCCTCCATGTTTTGAATGTCCGCGATCGAGAACATGACGCGGATCCTGCCCGACCCGTGTCAGTCCGTCCGTCAGTTGCGGTCAAGATACCCATGCCACCCACGTTTCGTTCCCAAACTGACGTGTAAGCGTGACCTCGTCGTTGCCTGCGACGTCTTCGATCTGCGACCGTTGACCGTGAGTGACGCGATAAAAAGAGAGAGAGCACGAACGCACCGTCCATATCCCCTGCGCCTTGAACGTCTGCAGGAACGCGGGCGCGTCCGTCGCCGCGCCGTCGCCTTCTTTCTCGTACTTGAGCTCCTCGGCCAGCTTTTGTGCGAACAGAACGTCGGCTGGAGGGCGTGAGCTGGTGGGTGGGAGAGGGGGGAAAGGACGTACTGGCACCCTCGGAGAAACGGGCGGTGGAGATGGAGAAGGCTCTCGTCGCCGACAATGCCGTGTGCGGGAGAGCAGCAGCCCGCATGGACAGCGTCCGTCCACCTTGTAGTGTTGGACGTGCAGCAACCCGAGAGGTCATGGAGGTCAGTTGACGGAGTGCACGAATGGCCGACATTGTGAACAGCGGTCTGTCTCTTTTTTTTTTGGTTGGAGGAAAGAAAAGGACGAGGAAGATGGAATAGCCGGCAAACTTGGAGGCGAGCCAAATTTTACTTTGGCGTGGTGTTTGGCAAGAGCTTGTGAAACAAACAAACGGGCGAGGCACAGCTCTATTTGGAAGGTCCCCAGCATTCACTCGAACCACCCAGTTCAGGAATACTCTCCGACTCATTGGGCAAGGCGACATTCGAGAACACCTTGGGGTCAGGAAAGCACAACTATTGACCATCGATCTTATCTACATTGGGCGCAAAACCAGAACACGACTTTCTCCGACGACATAAATAACGCTACGCTACGTCGGCAAACAAAAAAAAACACGGAAGTAAAATACAACGAGACACACATAGATCAAAACCAGCCACCGCTCGCACGAGGAAGCCACGAGCAAAAGAACAAGCTCCATAAAAGTATAGGCAATTTCCAGGTAGGACTCGGCTTGCAATTGAAAGGTAGTCTGCTTCCCCGGCCAGACCCGCCCGGCAAGTTTTTGACCAATAAAACGATCTCAAAGGCGCTCATCACACAGTCGAGATAAGATTAAAGGTCAAAGAAGAGTCGGGTGACGTGGGGTTTCAGAATCTCAGAGGAGACAGAATAGAGTCAATTCAGACCGAGCGATAAAAAGAGAAGGGGCATCAGAGAAAACAACGGCAAGGAAAGCATAGGCAACAAGGAATATCAAAAAGCATGGAATGGACAAGACTGACGGGAGTGCACATAGGGTGGACTTGTTGGACCACGGCCGACGATCAGTGGGGTGTGTCGTTCTGCTCGGCTGGGCTGTTCGTGCCTTGCTCGGACGCGTGGTCACTCCCTCCGGCCGCTCCACCAGATGTCAGACTCCCTTGTGTTGTCACGGCAGCCTTTTGCTTCTTGGTCTTAGCTTCGCCGCTCTTGCCTCCACGACCCCGCTTCTTGCCAGGCAGAGCTGCACCATCATTCTGTCCTTCTCCTTCCACATTCTTCGATGCCTCCGCGGGATCGATAGTGGTTACCGGGGCTCCGCTAAGCGGCGGAGGAAATGCGCCTGGAGCAACTGAGGCGTAGTGCGGGAAGAAGCCGGGCGGTGCCATCGGATAATATGATACCAAGGGAGGTGCGTGCGTCGCGCCATTGGGGCCGCCTTCCGCTCCAGGTTGACCGTCATGACCAGGTGGTATGAACCCTGGCGGCGGAGGATAAAAATAGGGATAAAAACCTTCTGGCGGCGGATAGTGAGCTATCGCTTGAATGGGGGGAGGTGGCTGGCCACCAGCGGGGGTCTGCGGAGTTCCGCTTGTAGCCTGCCATTCTGATTCGCCATTTGCGGCTGGCAATACACGCCGAGATAAGCGTCCGTTGCTAACGGAGTATTAGGTGACCTACCGACAAACGACGTGTCCGAGGTGCCGCTGCTACTCTTGTTCTTGCGCTTATAAGGACCACGCTTGATGCCTTTCTGGCGCTCTTTGCGGACGCCATCCACGCAGGTATTCTGAATACCATACTTGACGCAACGCTCACACGGACGTGCTTCGTTGCAGCGCTTACAAGCGTTGGCACAATTGGTACACTGTAGTAATGTTAGGGACCATAAAAAAATAGAGCATGGGCGATCGGAACTAGCGACTGACCGCCATCTTGACCTGCTTACGCTTAGGACGCTGTCCGTTGCTCGCAGGAGGTGTAGATTGTGTATACTGCGGAAATGCTACTCTTTTTCTTACCCAACCATCCTTGAAGCTGGAAAAAATAGTACACACCTTGTCCAGGAGGTGGGGGCGGATAAGGGTAGATCATTCCAGGCCCTGCTGGAAAAGGAATCATGTACTGTGGTGCTGGCGGGTTACCGTTGCCGTTTTCACTGTGACTCGCGTCGGGGGGTTGAGCGTAATACACTGGGTATCCAGGAGGGTAAGCGGCACCGATAGGCTGACCGTACGGCTGCATGGCGGGCGGGTAGGGATGCTCTTGAGTGACTGGGCCAGCATTCTTAGCGTGATCGTTGGCCATTGCAACGGAGGGAACAAGACTAATGACCGGTGATGATCTTCTATTTGCGTAAGCAGATAGGCGCGGGACTGTGGCACAAAAACCATGGTGGTAAGGAGGTTAGCATGGTGTAAGACGAACATCAGGGGGAAACGGTCAGACGAGAACACAGTTTGGGATGCAGAGACAGGAGGAAAGTAGGAAAGCAACTCACTCCGCTCGAAATTGCTTGCCTTTCCGATCCGTCGCCGCTCAGAAATCAGAGGTTTACAACCCCGGACTAGCGTTTGGACAATCTCCTTTAGTATTCGACGGTCTAGGAATAAGACTGTGGTTCTCTAGAAGTTCAGTGGTAACAACGGAGCGAAGACTGGGCTGTAGTTGGTAAATGTGCAAGTGAGGAAAGTTGCCAGTGCACGTGCGAACCAAACCTTGTAGTAAGCCGCGCTTTTGGGAATGGACCGTGCGCTCAAACAGTGCATCTGGTCATCGCGCGCGGCGACGACGACGACAACGATTCCCGCTGGGCGCCTTGATCCTTTATTGAATTCTGTGCCATAATTATCGTCCTTTGACGGTGCGTCCGCTTCTATGCTTTGCCACATGTTCTCCGCCCAGCTCCGCTCGAACGAGGTCTCTGACCGACAACACCACGACCATATGCACGTCGCTGTCATTTTGTCCCCTAGGCAGACCCAAGCTGGAACTACCTTGCCTCAACGACTCACGTTATTCGTGTACTTACGAGCCATTTAAATTTTCATACCCAGTCATCATAGGTGTTCTCTCGGCTGTACGTTGTTTGAGAATCACTGAGTCATTCTTTACACAGCGTGATCAATTTTACTACTATGTACTAGGTTTTCTTCACACCCGCACTCCGTTGGTGCCACCGATCTTGGTTGCGCTCTTCTCTTTTAGAATTTTTCCTGCAGGGTCGGCGGCAATTGGTCATCCGTTGGGTAGTCCACCGTCTCATGGAACCGTTCAAATACGCCATGCGCTCTTTCTGCCCTTACCAGTTCGATGAGACTCACGTCCGACGCTATTCTCCGTGGAAAATAGGATCAAAAAGAACAGACGTTGCCAATGTAAGAATGCGCGGATTCTGAGCGTTTGTTATATAAATCAAACAGTGTCTCGTCGTTTCAGTCATCTTTGCCCGTCGGACTTCTAAGTCCGTGGGTACGTTCGATCTTATCACATAATTCGACGGCGTACTCGACCTTCCGTAGCAACGTCTAGAACCTTACCTATACGATTTCGAGCCTATCAAGGTCGTACGCATCGCCATCGGGTCGAGGAAGATGGCCTAGGTGTGTTCTAGGCGTTCACGTGTACCCATTCACCCGTCGCATCAGGCCTAGTTCATGGTCCCGAAGACCTCTCCCTCCCTCCGTCGAATAACTCATGTTGCCGGACGTCCTCAACGGGATATCGACACTGCCTTGGTACACTCACCAAAATATTCATATCGGAGGAGAATCCGACCAGAAACGGTAACCATCGTACCGTTCCTTGCATCTTCAGTCTAAATTCGTGGACGCTGATCAATGCCTCACTCGACGGCGCGGCCGTTCTCGTTCCGACGCACGCTAGATGTCATCTTGCGCTTGCGTGGAACGTCCGTCCGACCCACATACATACACCGTCGCTCCCTTGATCGATCGCGGTGTGCTTTTGCGTCTGTTTTTCAAGGTCAGGCTTGGGTCGCCTTTGGAATCCTTATGTGCTGACTTTACGTTGGGTCGGCCTTGTGCCATTTTGCTTACCGCCACTTTGTGAACGTGTGAAATGAGTTTTGATGACCGTCGCTTTGACGTCAGAATGCGTGTGTCGCTCTAATGTCGCTCAACCCAGTCTAAGCCATTCCTGAATTGACGGACTCGCCATAGTTGTGGGCTTAGCGGTGCCTTCATAACACCTCACGAATGGCCCGAGTGGTGACTCTGGATGAGGAGAGAGTACGCGGCGATGAGTCGGCGTGCGCCGGCGATCGTGAGTAGGCACGGCGCCAAGATAGAACAAAAGTCAAGAAGTAGTCTTCCACGGGAGATTGCGCGGGTCCTGTACAACGTTTGTAACTCACTAGCCTGATTTCGTCGAGAATGATCTACTCAACATTGGCAAAACGTCAAATGTCACCAAGCGCTATTTACGCCAGTAGGATGGAATTTACACATGGGATTAGAGATGCTCTATTATTACTCCCAGTATTGCTCAAAATGTGGATGCTTAGATCTCTAACAGTCGATGATCCGATAACCGGACCATGACATTATAGGTGCGATCATTCGTTTGGAAGTTGAGTGCTGCGAATCAGTAATGACGACATCGGCATGGTAAGCTCACCGAGGCTGCTTATGCAGACTGCAATAATGTCGCATCATGATATCCAACCATTGTGTTGTGCGTGCGGCTTCCGTTCTCTTCATGCCTTCCCACTATGCTTGGTAATGTTCCCAGAGCGAGCCATGCCGAGCCATGTCGTTCGGTATAAAAAGACAACGAAGTGACGACCCGTTAAAATCAAAACACCCACAGACGTTGCATTCCCTTGACATGTCCCCAGTAACCAACAGGCAAGCCCCTGGTATCTCTTACTTTACTCCTGCACAAGTACCCGCAGCGGGTGCGGCATACGATCCACAACCAGATGGAAGGCCGATACCCAAACTGTTCCAGCCCATCAAGATAAGAGGAACCACGTTCCATAATCGTATATTCGTAAGTGCTGTCGCCCAACCGGGTTTTGTATGGTCTTGCGCTAAATCCAAGCCAACGATAGCTCTCACCACTTTGTCAATACTCTGCCGACGACGGTCACTTTACCGCTTGGCATCAAGCTCATCGTGAGTGTCCCATTGTTAGAATGACGCGGCTTGGGAATGACGTTAACTCCCCCGCAGTCGGCGGCATCATTACTCGCGGCCCCGGGTTGTCCATAATCGAAGCAACCGCCGTTACACCTGAAGGACGGATCACGCCAGAAGACACCGGTTTGTGGAAGGACAGTCAGGCCGAGTCACTTCGCAAGATCGTCGAATTCGCCCATTCCCAGAACCAAAAGGTCGGTCTTCAACTTGCACATGCGGGTCGCAAGGCGTCCACGGTCGCTCCCTGGTTGCATCCTGGATTGGCGGCGACCGAGACGGCGGGTGGATGGCCGAAGAACGTATGGGGACCTTCGGCCATACCGTTCGACGATGATCTCGCGTCACCAAAGGAGCTTTCCAAGGTTCAGATTGGTGAGATCGTGGCTGCGTTTGCGAGCGCTGCAAAACGCGCGCTCACGGCTGGTATCGACGTGATCGAGATCCACAATGCCCACGGATACCTGCTTTTCTCCTTCTTGAGTCCACAAACGAACAAGCGCACGGACGAGTATGGCGGCAGTTTCGAAAACCGCATTCGCTTTACTCTGGAAGTGGTTGATGCCATTCGTGAGACCATTCCCGATGATATGCCTCTGTTCTTCAGGTACGCGATCTGCTGTTGGCCCGCCGATTGTCGAGCTTACGGAACCAGAATCTCTGCAACCGAGTGGTTGGAAGAAGCTCTACAAGGCGAACCCTCTTGGCGGCTGGAAGACACTGTTCGACTTGCGGGTATCCTCGCAGATCATGGGGTCGACTTCCTGGACGTCTCCAGCGGCGGGAACCACCCTAAAGCCCAAATCAAAGGCGGGCCGGCGTACCAAGCTCCGTTTGCACAGGCTGTGAAACGAGCTGTTGGTGACAGGCTCGTCGTCGGAGCCGTCGGGTCGATTGTAAACGGCACGGTCGCCCAATCAGTGTTGGACAAGGAACAAGCAGATGTCATCCTAGTGGGACGCTACTTTCAAAAGAATCCTGCTGCAGTGTGGGCGTAAGTCGTTCTAGACTTGGTGGCTTGCTTTTCTTGATAACGGATATGTTGTGCCAGGTTTGCCTCTGAGCTGGGGGTGGCGACAAGGCTTGCACGCCAGATAGAATGGGTTTTTGCTGGTCGTGGTTTACGCGGAACAGCGAATCAATTACCTTGGTAAAGTGCGTCGGGAGTAACAGTCAAATGCAAACAAACATAAAAATTGCCGTAAAAGTAATATTTATTGTAGCACCCATTCCACAACACGAATAAGCTACTGACGCTTCCATGACACTCACGCACACGGTTTAGTCCGAGGGGAACAAATTTCAATCTTCATGGGGGTTATAACTTGTCTACCAGCTGATAATGGTGGCATCACCGGTGCCCAGGGTGGCCGACTTCCGGGCTTCAAGCTCGTGCGCTTGATTTAACTTGGCATGACCCCAGAAGAAGTACACCACGGAATACCTTGCAAACGGGTACGGGTATGGGTGTCCAGATGTAGCCTTCCGCGTCATGTAGTATGGGAGCGCATATGCTCCTTTCTTCTGGTGCCACATGATTCAACAGGTCCCATCTCAACCCCGCATTTTTTACACCAAGTAGAGGAACAAATATAACCCCCCCCCCCTTCTTCCTTGCTCGGAAGCAACAGGTTCTCTCTGTGCACTGTCTCTAACGGGAAGATGTATGACAAGAGCAACATCGTCTTCATCCTTTTAGCAGCCTTTGGCTCATTGTTGGTCGCAATACCCCTCCCGAAGGCGGTGGGTGAGTGATGGTTTCCTAACACGCGTGTCGTGATGCCCTGACCAATCCACCAGCTTCTGGCAATGTTGGGACATCCTCCTTGATCGTCTGGACCGAACTGGCATGTGTGATCCAACTTGTCAATGCGATATGCTGGAACCGGAATATCGTGAACTGGGCTCCGATTTGGTGTGACTTTTGTACGTTCACCAACATTTCTCATAGCGAAGGACTGAAGTCGAGCAAGGTGGTTATTTTTTGATTGCTGTGGATCTTGCTCTCGTCGCGAGTGGTGTGGCCATCAACCGTCAGTTATACCTGATTGTGACTTTAAATCCCAGGCGACATGAGGTACCATTCTAGATCTCTCTTGACCCGGCCGCCTACTAACATATAGTTCAGAAGAATCTCAATGCAATGATTGACACTCTTATCTGCCTGGTTCTTCCTGGGCTGAGCATTGCTTTGGGTACGATGCATGCCCGGCTTCGCTATTTTCCACTTATCGTGTATTCCAGGGTATGTTGTTCAACAGTATCGATTCCTCATCTACGAGGATGTCGGCTGCCTTCCGGGCATAGGCAATGTCACTCTTGCTTTCCCCCTCGTTTGGATGCTCCCCATGCTAGTGGGTATTATTTCGGTGATATATGTCTGTAAGTAATATACCGAGCACGAAGCCACGAACTAACAGCATGTGTCTAGGGTTTATCATCCGAGCAAGTTTAAGTAGGAGACGCTCACTGATTCAAGACTCGAGAGCGAACTCGACGTGGACTCGACGGTTGATGGCCATAGGGATTCTAAGCATGTTGTACGCTTTCATCCCTACCACAATGGCCGTCGTCTTTTCGGCAGTCGCATATCCAGTCACGCCTTGGCCTGGATGGAGTGCCCTCCATTCTACCATCGATGTTATCATCTATATCCCCGCGCAAGAATGGCAATCCAACCTACTTGAGACTGTCAGTATCCAGTTGCGGCGGTGGACAATTCTGACGCTGGCCTACGTCATTTTTGGGCTCCTCGGGTTAACCGCGGACGTAAAGGAGATGTACTGGTCGCACCTCAGAAATGCCTTTGGCCAAGCCTTCTCCACCAGTCGAATGAGGTGCGATCTCGTTGGTTTTCGGGCGGTCAATTCGGTTCTCATCGCGCAAACGCAGGTCCGTGTCCGAGCGAGACACCTATGGGAATTCGAGAGAGCATCAAGGTGACGTGATTTTTGATGGCTTCTCGTGCACTTGTGTAACGACTCATTCTGTGTGCAGCCCGCAGTTATCCTTCCGCCTTATATGGGAAATCTGGCGCGGACATGCGATATAGCGGACTTTTTTTGGAAGAAAGACCAAGGTCCAGGTTCGATCCGGAACTAGCGGATTTCCAGTTCGTATATCCCCCACCTCCAGCGAAACATCGCACTCCGCCATGGGAATATGCGCTATGAGAAGGATGGGTATGCGACTTATGGATAAAACAACCATCATATCACGTCGAGGGGGCTGCGCCCCACTTTGCACGTTGTACTCTTTGTACTCACGGGTGGGTTTTAAGCGCGTTGTCTGATACGTAATTGTTTCTTTCCGTGAAATGTTGGGTTTATGAAAGGTTACAAGTCGCGTAGTGATTCAGTGGACTCGTCGGAGGACACCAAATTTACATTCGATTGCTTTTGTCACCGCAATGGCTCCGCTGTTTGTTGAGACCATCTTTCAAGTCCACCCTGTTGACAGACGCGTGTAAAATGATGGTCGGGTTGGGACATCTCGGTTGAAGACTTACCTTCGCCTCTTTGGTAGCTCTATGTAGGCTGGTACTAAGGGAGTCAATATTTGAATGTCGACAGTCAATTCACATCGTGGCGTGGCTGGCGGCGAGCGGCTGGCCAGTTCGTGATCGGTGTGGCTTGGGAACTGATTAACCCATACCTTTACCTTCCTTCCCGGTCCTTCGCTCTGAAACCAGTAGACACAAGAGGCTCGTGTCAATGTCACTAGGAGATACCCGAAACATCTCTGGAACACCATCCGATTGGCGCTCTCTGTGCAAGGTCCGGAAAGCCGCCCAGGAGGCATCCATTCCCGACGCATGGCGGATCGATGTACCGTCGGATCCATCCCCGGACGTGCGCGCCATAACAGAGGAGTGTGGACTCTTGTCACGACGCGAGCTCACTATCATCGATCTCGGCACGAAAGACGTCTCTGCGCTGGTTCGTCTGCTCGCGGACAAGCGCTCGGGGTACACGAGCGCCGAGGTCACCATGGCGTATCTCAAGAGTGCGATCATCGCGCACCAAGCCGTGAGTCTGCAATTCGTTGGATCTTTCTGGCGTATCAAGATTCAAAGCGTCGATGACGCGGATGTTTCAGACGAACTGTCTCACAGAGATCTTTGTCGAGCGTACCCTCGATCGGGCGAGAGAAGTCGACCAGTACATGATGGAGCATGGAGAGCCCAAGGGCCCTTTACATGGCTTGCCAATCTCGTTGAAAGACCAGTTTACTATGAAAGGCTTGGAGACGATCATGGGTAGTGCTGACAGCTCTGTGGAATTGTGCTTCTCTGATGAAGGTCACCCGCTCTAGGATACGCTTGTAACATTGGCAAGTTTGCGGAGAACGACTGTGTACTCGTGGAGATCCTATACGAGCTCGGAGCGGTACCGTTTGTTCGTACGAACGTGCCGCAGACCCTCATGGTAAGTGCTAATGCTTAGAGTACCCTCCAACCGAGATCGTAAGGAGATCCGATCTGATGTTTCCCTGTAGTGGGGCGAAACACATAACAATGTCTTTGGCCGTACGACGAATCCTTATAACAGGAAGCTCACGCCTGGTGGATCTTCCGGTGGAGAGGGCGCACTCCTTGCCATGCGAGGTAGCCCCTTGGGAGTAGGCACCGACATCGACGGGTACGATTCCGTTTTCATCCGTATCGAGGAAGAGGTTCGCATATGAAATAGCTGCTACTAGGTCGCTCCGCATCCCTAGTGCATTTTGCGGGTTGTACACACTCCGGCCGTCGTATGAACGCCTTCCGTATCATGGCGCCACCAACACCTTGATGGGTCAAGAGTCTATCTCTTCTGTGCTTGGGCCGATGGCCACGTCTGTCTCTGCATTGAAGCTGTTCACAAAGGCGATCATTGACGCCCGTCCTTGGGACCGTGACCCACTCGCAATCCGAAAAGCCTGGAGTGAGGACGAATACCGGCTGGTGGAGCATGGTGGCGGACAACGGATGTGTCTCGCGATAATGTGGGACAACAAAGTTGTCAAACCTCACCCTCCCCTCATCAGAGCCATGCAATTGGTCAAGGAAGCTTTGGAAAAGGAAGGACATCAAGGTGAGATGGTCCGCTGGTCGTCATTCCAAAATGCACACCATTCCGTTAGTTATTGACTGGGAACCTCTTAACCATATCGACATTTACAGGAACGCTGTACGTTTATAAATTTCTTTTCGACGTGCATTAGAATCTTACCGGATCTCGTGCAGCAAACTATTCTAGCTGCTGATGGAGGGGAGGACTATCGCATAAGCTGTGAAGCATCTGGTGAACTTCTGATCACCTCAATGGTTCCTGAGGAGGATCCACATCCATTCGACCTGGATGTTTCCCTTGTGAAGAGTTTGGTCGGATCCCCAAGGATCAGAACTACCTGGGAGGTATGTTCGTAAATCACAGCAAGATACCCACTTTACATCACATCTTCAGCTGTGGCAACTGCATACAGAGAAGCGTGCACTGCGCAAGGCTTACCTAGACCATTGGAATGCAACAAGAAGCAGGACGAACACTGGTCGCCCTGTTGACGCGATTATCTCACCCGCCGTGGCCTACACTGCCTGTCCACACGGATTAAATTAGTGAGTCGCAGTCCGATTTGTGTAATGTATGTTCAATCCTACCTTCTTCCTGACCATCTCTCAGTGATTCGTTCTACACGACCCTTGGAAATGCGATGGACTATGCTTGCGCTGTCTTCCCCGTGACGTTTGTCGATCCCAAGATTGACCACCCGGTAGAGCCACACGAGTTTCACAATCACGAGGACGAGGCGTTTTACAAACTCTGTACGTTGTTGTGTTTAGTCGGAGTCGTCACGGGTTTGAAGTTAATGTTTGGCTCGGGACAGACGATCCGGACGTGTTCCCGGGTCTACCTGTTGGACTTCAGCTCCACGGTCGCACGTTAGAAGAAGAAGCCGTGATCGGCATGGTTGAAGTGGTAGACACGGCCGTCAAGAAATTTGTCGAAGGGGACAGAATAAATGTATTACGCGAACCATGAGATGTTCGAAATCACAAGCTAGCTCGATGGCGTATGTTATGTGATGTAGACTCTACTCTCATTAATTTAAAGAAACTACGGTACTAAGGCGCTACTAAGATATCAGAAGAGGAAGAGATTTTCTATTCTAGTGTAGGTGTCTAAAGATCAATTGGAAAGTATCGTAAATTCTTCAAGATCAAGGATAGCCAAATTCATCCTCAGGCTCGCCATGTTCCTCACGAGTAGCCTGCTCAAGAAGGGCGGCCATGGCAACCAGGAACTGATCTTGGGAATAGGCACTTTGAAAAAGAATCGACCCGTCGTGTACAGGTTGAGCGTTAGATACCCCATATTGCGGCGATTGATTCGGAGGCAGTTGGGTAGGATATGCTATAGAAAGCGAGAAGCGATGCAGCCACCGATCACCGATGATCAGTATCGGACATACGTACCCGCCTGTGTTGATGTCATTGATCCCGCGTGTAGGGGATGTGTTTGACGAGAAAGGTGCGTGTCAGACGCGGCCGAACCACCACCCTGGGCCGTGCCTCCCCTCAACTCTGGTGCGGTGGAGAGGATTTCGATCGCTTGGGAGCAGGGCGTGTCAGTGGTCAACATCAACTCTGAAATGGCATGCAAAGTACAACCTTTCCTTAGGATATCTTGTCGCTTTTGTAGGTCCTCGCCAGTGAGGCTTCTGATAATCTCCTGGAGCATTTTGATGGATCCCCTTTCTTTTTCGCGATACAAGCTTTGGCGGGCGGCTTTGTCTGGGCGAGGTGGCCCAGGTGGCTCAGAGGGTGGACCGGAAGCAGGTGTTCGATGCATTGGAATCTTCTGGGACGATGTAGGCTCGGGGACGACGCATCGTGCTTAAGTATGCGAGAGCGGAACCGATTCGAGGACGAAAAGGGACGTCTACGTGCTGCCTACCAGCACAGAACGAGTTATACCGGACCTTGAGGCGCCTGTCAGTGAGGCTCCGTGGCAGCAGTGTCGTTGTCCTTGTTCCAGTTATGTACTACCAACAACGAGGTGGCCGCTGAACGATCCAACATATGGCTCAGCTGGAGCGTGACACACGTGACGGAATGTTTCAAAGTTGCACCTTCCCAAAGGTACCTTCGGAACAGAAACTTCACCAGAGTGGCTGTCGGCCAAGGGTAAGTAAGATCATGCCCTCAGCGAAACTTTGTCTGAGCGCAAAGACGACTTCGCATTAATCTGATTTCTAGCAATCTTCCAATCGTGGTAATTGCAATATTAGACAATGTCACGCGTGACGTGTCCAGGTATGCAACAGTCACTCCTGTCATCATTTTAATGACTCCGTCAGTTTGGCACCTCCACAATATAACTCCCTCCACCTTTACCACACGAGATCTATGAATCTGCCGTCTCCGTGGAGTTGAACGAACCATCCTGTGCAGTTTTCGTCGAGATTGGGCAAAATCACTCCGTGACAAACATGCTGTGTCGCGGCATCTGAATCCGTTGACGGACGCCAAGGGGCAAGTAGGATCAATATTAATGTTCCCGGACATCAAATTCGCCCGGCTATGAACACTGAAGAACGTGTTAGGTACACACATACCAATCACATACTACCTATGTTTATACCCCATGTACTGCTGAAGTTCTCTGTAATGCATGATTTAGAGATCGATGTGAGGTGCTACCTCCCATTCAATCATTGGTCGTGTCTAGCTTGCTTCGCCGCGGATTTCCAGCATAGACATGGCGCCAAAGCGTGCGTTTTGAGATGGTAGTGCAACATATGACGTCAGTGACTCTGTCAGATTATCGACCCCATTCCGATCACAGAGAAAGATGGACACGTATCTACCACCTCGAACCAGTGTTCTACCGGTCAGTAAACGTTCACGAGAGTTAGCAAATGTTCGTGCTATGTAACTGAACGCGAGCGGTATCGAGGGTCCGAGCTGGAAATGATGTAATCAAAGCCTATTGGCTGTTACAGCATAGGTTCGTCGACCGGTGTAGCGACGAATCAGGCGTGACAGCAGAGTTTCTTGTCAATGCTTTTCAAGTTGGAGGTGTCCTTTGCACAGTTGGAAAAGTAATCGAATTTCATTGAATGCACAATGTGAACTATCGAAAGGCTCTCATCCTTGTGTGCGGTAGGGATGGTATTCAAATGTGGCATGAGACCATCCGAGTCCTGTCATCATTGTCCCCGTCCTCCTCGTGTCGTCATACTCCACCAAGTAGAGAGATTGAGGCGAGAAAGGGGGAAAGGGTGAATGAAGACGACAGGGGGAGATGGAGCCTGACGATGGAGGGCAGAGAGCAGATGCCAGTGGAGGAACACCCTGCACCACGAGGGTGCAAATCCCCACCCCATATATCCTATCCTGCCATAAACTATAGTCAGTATATAAACCTATATAAACCCATATAAACCCTTATAAGCAGAAAGGCTTATTGGCCATTAGTGAAATAATGTCCAGCAGAACCTACCCTTATAGTTAATTGTTTTATTATACAATTTATATGATTTGGACACCATATAAGAGGTATATAACATATTCGTATTTCTCCTGATGCTCGGCAGGAAAGAAGTGCGTCGTCATCGCGAGGAGTAACAATGAGTGTGTTGTGAACGAAAGGGTTGTGGAAATCGTGGAAATCGTCGTCGTCGTCGCAGGCGATTACGTTGCGCCATCGTTGTGTCCTCGTCCTTGTCTTCTTTGTTGCGCTGTAACGGAGGGTGGTAGTCGCGTAGGGCACGCCGCACGCTCCACGTGTCGTCGTCGTTACATGGCAAGGGACGGAATCGCGCGAGGTGCCAGTAGCCGTCGACCCTATCACATCTTCGTCCTTGTTACATGGCAAGGGAATACGTGATTGGGCTGTGATCGACACCGAATCGTAGCTTGGCAGAGGACCTGGAACCCCTCAAAGTCACATGAAACAAACGAGGGGGAAGTTCACTGACCCGTAGAACACTGCCTCGAACGCATGTAGATATGTTCACGTTATTCCTCGTTATCAAGGTTCTTGCAAAAACACTGCTAGGGGGCCCTAGTTACGCTCAATAAATTCGCCTTGTTCTCCCACAGCCTGAGGGCGGTGACGCGCTCGACCTATGCTCGCATTGAAACCCTGGGAGGTTGCTAGAGCCACATTCGATCATTAATGTGCCTGTTCGGATCATGATCAACGCAGGATAAAATTAATGTTTTGTCCCGCAAGCCTCCGAGAACCAACCAGATTATCGTCAAGTCAGATGAGATGGTCCTCATAGGTTCAGGTGCTTCCGTGCCTCGGTGTACTAGTAGAAAAAGTAGCTGATGGCAGTGGGTCACACTGCTTCCTTTGTGACCTAAACAACAGCTTGCGTCCATACATGTCAAAATTTGCTAAAAGACTCGTATCGACTCAAAGATTCAAGGTTGATTAGCACGAAAGGTAACTCAGGGTCGCCACCTCGCTAAAAACACGCACCCTGCTGTGCCCCCCGGGCGCCACGTTTTTTGCGATGTATCACAGATTCAGACTCGGACGCACGCGATTCGAAAGGCGATCTCGTTCCGATCGGCCAATCAGCGCGCCCCCTCATCCTCGGATACGCTTCGACGACAGGTCCTGTATTCTGTACACAGTTGTCGTAGCGGCCCGGGTTTCGAGCGTTATCTGCCTTTTTTTGGTATATGCTAAGGTGCACGAACATGAACACTTGAGTGCCACTGCATACAGCCAAGTCTTCTTTCGAGTATGCAGACATGCACCTTTGCAAGTATCAATCCCCCATAAGACCGCCGAAAGGCTATCGCCGGCCAGCAATATGTTGGCGATGAAGAGACTTGGCCACGCTAGATGTCAGAATTTTTCTGTCAGTGTCCAAGCCCCGCGATCAACCTTCTCCTGACACCAGGTCACTCTTGCGTGGGATGGGTGGTCTAAAAGATGTGAAAAAAAATTTGTCTAGGGATCAAGTGCAATGCCTGCGCCGTCAACTGCCCACAGCAATTGTACTATGTACATAGCATCAAGGAGCGTGAAACTTGTGTGAGGAAACTACACCGAAAAGGAATCTAAATCTAAATTTCATCGATTGGCCATGAAGTCAGAAATCCACAATAGGGGCACCCGCCTTCGTAGTATTCCTCATAACCGTTCGGGTCTACAACAAAGTTCGCGTCAGACATCAAGAAGGAGCAACACCACTGCCAATCGTGGGGCCGGGTGGGGACGTAAGCACTCTGCACGTTGAACTCGCCACTGGATTGCGCAGTGTAGGGGAAATAGAATGACGAGTCGGATACGAATGAAGTTGAGTGCCCTTCAAAAAGCGATTAGCATTTCTACCGAGGATAATTGGTTTTACGTACACAAATGACCTGATAGTTCCGCAGGGTCAATTAGAAAAGGATCTTCATTCGTTGCGACATGAAGGTCAATCCCAGCCGTCCTCTGTCTGGCCTCTGAAAGAGACAGAAGCAGTTCGATCGCTTCCCATATTCATTCATTAGCGAGTGATCGTAAGCAAGCAAGCAACCCAACCTTTTTTTAAAATCTCTTGCCGCGTCTGCAACTCGTCTCCAGTGAGTTCCTTGATGACGTCTCGTAGAATGTCAAAGCACTCTATCTCCTTTTCACGATATTGCCTCTGCGTCACGACTTTGTTTTGTTTCGACGAAGGCGAGGGAGGCCTGGAGAGAGAAGAACACGGGTCCATGCTGTTCTGTGGGCGTCACGAGCGGGGCGTTCTGGATACGCCGTCCGACAACACCATGCAGTATTTATGTGATTCACTGGCGCCTATATATGAGGCGCCGGTACATTGCATGTGTCTCAGGTCCTTCGAAGTTGCGGCCTAAGCTAAAGTGACTCTTTCATTCATGATTATGCTATTATCATCTTCGTTGTTCACACGAACAGCTCGGATTGTGCACGCACTAGAAGTTTTCCTCGGGGGTAAGAAGGATACCGTAGCGCGCGCCTGACAAAGTTGGTATGGCGCTGGTCATTCGGAGGACTGTTCGGCTGATTTGCGGCGGTTTCCGTGTTAATGGCCTACATGGCCGCTTTGGCCCAGATCGTGATACCCAGGCCTGGCACCAGGAGGAGCACTTAGCATGACGTTATTGCTTAGCGCTCTTAAGTGTCTGCGGTCGCGAGCCCTAGAACCAGTAATTAAGGATTTTTTTTTCTTGGTGACTGGTCAAAGATTATTTTCCGGTTTACTGATCCGGGCCTGAAATTCTACGCGCCGCAGTGCCATTTATAACATAGCCACCAAGAGATCCGGTCACCTTTTGAGCTTCCGTGAGACGCTCACCACCCAACCTTCATGGAAATTGAACCGGAGTGAGTCACATCTCCGCTTCCTTACTCCCTTGTGTAGACGGCACGATGATGCTGTAAAAAACGGACACCAAAATGGGTGTCTACACTGCAAAACTCCGCTTGATAGCATTCATCCGGGCAACACGGGTTACCAGTCTTGGGAGTATGCTCGTTCCACACCGATTAACTACGATCACTGATATAGGAGCTCCGTAGATTTCTTCTGTAGTAGATCCGTTTCCGAGGCTGACGGAAATTGTCCTGTGCAATGAATCTAGTTGTCGATATGATTCTTTTCGAGTGGACGATTTAGCCGTCACATTTCGAACGCTTCGGCCAATGGTTATTAGGTTTGGTCAGATATCCATGCACTACTTCTTTTAGGGTCAATTCGTTTAATTTCTCCTGTAGCGTGTACTTACTATGCACGCCATGGAAATTGTTTGATGTTGTCGGAAACTACGACCAGCTGTGATTCAGCAACTAGTTCATGCGTTACAACGAGGCAATGCAAAATACGAAGCTCGCACGAGCCCATCGCCCCCGAGCGTCACGGCGACGGACGACGCAGGGATTTGGCAGATACCGGAAGGCTATGTAACCAGACCTGGTAGTGTCATTCATGTAAGCACGGAGTTCCAAATAAATCTACAAATGAGCGCTGTTGCTAGCCAATCTCTGACTCCGTTGACGGGCATCCACGAAATCGGATAAAAGTTCGCGCGGTTCTATTTGCGGGTGCCAAACAAAATCCCGGAGAAATCCCTCCCCTCTTTTCCTCCATCATATTGCGTGCTCATTTCGCTTCGAGTCTTATCTGCCAGTGCCCGTCGAGCGAACCGCGCTGTTAAACTTCATTTGATTCGCTACCAAGTCCATATAAGCAGCAACTTGGATGGCACACGATTCATTATTCGATCTCTATTCGATATCCTCCGAGAATAAAGTATATCACCTGCAATTACTTAGACTCATAAACATTGAACTTCTATACCAGATTATTTGATGTCTGATTTGCAGCCAATAGGACTCGCGATGCGTTCGATGGATCGCCATCAACTTGAGGTTCTACGACAAAACTTCCCGTGCAAGCATAGTGGCGACGCTAGGCAATTCACTAGGGCGTTTATACCGAAGTGGTGTTCGCTACGGACCTACTGCCTATCACCTGTCACTATTCTAGTCATTGAATGTTTTGGAACCTTCTGCAATATTGCTTAGTGTGAGGTCGAGAGTACTTCTCATTGGGACAACCTTTCATTACGTAAACAAACTATCCTCGGGTGAACTGCGCAGTGCTCCGCCGAGTCAGGTTCATTTGTGATGCATGTGATGGGCCATTCATCGTATCCTCGCTCAGCTCTCCTCGTGCTCGGCCAGTCTTCCATCTATTCACTTCTTCCGTCGACACCTTTTGCGCAAGTAGAATCACTTCTCCAAAATGGCAGACTTGCAGAAGCAGAGACGTTGATAGAACGCGCTGAGGCTGATCTTGCAGAGGGAAGCATCGGTTTTGGTAACCTAGTAGGTGGTGTGCAATATTTGGATTCATGTGCGCTGATCAGAATGTGCAGACGGAACCCTTGCGCTACTTGCATCAGTGTCTCGCCTTCGTGTTCGTGCGCCAGACGAGATTTCGAGAGGCAACAGTCCACTTCGTTAAAGGAGCCACCGATCCTCGCGTCCTTCTGTCCTATTTTGACGAACTTCGACCTGCTTTGTTCGATGAGCTCCCCAGCAGTGAGGGGGACGGTACCACAACTGTACGAGGTGTCGAGCGGGACTTTGTCGAGGTCGAGGTTTGGGATGGCGTTAAAGAATATATGCCGGACGAAGCCAGGGTCGACAATATCAGTAAGTCGGTTTACATTTCTTGTTTCCTACCCCTTCCCCGCGTCGTACCACCACATATTAGCCCCCTGTTCCCCCAACCACCAATCGACCCCACGGCAACTCAACTCACCCTCTTCCTTCTCTTCCCATGTGTTTCACAACTCGCCCCTGCCCTACCGTCTGCGACAAATAAAATAAAATGATGCATGGGCACTGACGTTCAGTCGCCACCAACTTAGTCAGGAATTACTCTCCTTACTTGCGTCCCGGCGCAATCCCTGGCTCACCAGCAGAAGACGAACCTACCGGTGCAGAGTCATCAACCTCTGACCCTCGAGTGGGGGGTGGGACACGTACACATCCAGCAACGATGACAATGCGTGAAGGGATGAGAGAAGAGGCGACTGAGATGGTGAAAAGTGTTTTGGCCGCTGTATTGGGGAGTGCTGAAATGTGGTCAAGAGATGTGATCGAGGTACGTCGCTTTTTATACTGCACTTGTTTGGAGCGAGAACATTCGGAGGTCTCCATACCTTGCTTTCCATGTCCATAAAATCGACAGCTAGTATCTTTTCTTCCACCACCGTATCATATTCCTGGCCTGGCGACCCATCCCCCTCGTGCCCATCTTTTGTGAAAGGACCCAGGATAACGATTCTAATTACTTTGTTCGCACAGGTGTCATCAACAGCCCTCGCTCTCCTCTACGCGCATGCGCGGGACGTCCCTTCTCTCTTGGCATTATTTGCTCCTCTTCCCTCTGGTCCCTCTTGTCCCTCCGCTTCCTCCTCGCGTCCCGTCTCTCGGTCCAGTTCGAGACCACCCTCACGTCCTAGTTCAATACATCATGCTCACCCCGTAAACGGCCGTCAGTTTTCTGTCCCATCATTGCCATTACACACGCGTCACGCCTCCCACCCTTCTCAAGCCTCTCAGGGATCTGCGCTACCATTTCGCCCGGAAATTTTGGCCCCAGTTCTTTCGGACCTGAACCTCTGGGGTGCATTGTTGGAGATGTGGAAAGTCTTTGAGGACGGAGAGAAGATCATTGAGGTCCTAGTTGGGTAAGTGATACGTCATTGATGACCTCTGAACCCCGTCCGTAACACTGGTGATACACGAATAGTCTTACGGAGGGAGCATGCGTTGATCCTTTGGTTGTCGATCCACTCGAGCAGATCTTCGCGATACTTGCTCCCGCCCGGCCTGATCCATCCAGTTCGACGATCCGGGTCGGTCCGAATCTGAAAGAACAAGAAAGATCTGGATTGGTAAAGAAGTGGGCAGCATGGCTTGCCAGCAAGGATGTTGAGAGAGGGCTGAAGGTGCGCATATACTTTTCGTCCCGCGTGCCCATTATTCAAGTGACTTGAAAACGTTGTGTGCGTTCACGCTGAAATGGAACCTCCGTTTTTGTGATACAGTTACTAACATCTTTGCAACCTTCACGACATCGCCGTCCTACTGGTGCCGCAGGCCGCGGGAGGGACAAAGCGACAGATTGGGGGAAAGCCGATGAGTTAGTTATTCTTTCCGAGCTTCGGAATACCAACACACTAGCTGCCAAACGATATTTGGAATGGTTGGTCATTGGTCAAGGGCTCGGAAGAGGTGGAAAGGAGACACCCTGGGAAGGGGAGCTATTTGAGGAGCTTGTATGGAACTGTGTGGATGAGGTTCTGGAACAGGTTGGCAATGAGGCCGTCGGGAGGCTTTGGAGGGCAAAAGGTTCGTAGGTTGTATAAGTGTGCAGAGAGACGTTGGGATCGCACACTAATATATTCTGCGCCTTACAGCCGCATCGTATGCTTCTTCCCCAAGTACCTCGGCTACGACGCCCTCCCCTCCCCCGCCACCACCCAAGTCGGATGCATCACTTCTACCCATCCATCTGTCATCACCACCACTCCCGCGCTCGCCGTTCCTATCTTACTTCGCCTCGACAACCCCCGATTCCCCATCCAAACGTGCTCGCATAAAGACAATTTTACTTCTTCAGTCTCTCAGGGAGGGTACAAAGCTTATAAAGGATATACAGGACAAGATCGTCGGTGGGGGATGGGATAGGATTCTCGGTCTTGAGATGGCCATCTTACATTCCAAGGTGCGATTGGTTTTTCTAAACTCATGTTTCACGAATAGCTACCATGTGAACACCAGATCCCTTCCGCACGGGACGTCCTCGAGACACTGTACGCCCTGCGGGACACGTCGACGGCCGAATCGTATGCGTCGAGCGGTGGTTCGACCGGCGTAATCAGCACAAAAATGGGCGTAGGCGCTGCAGAAGGGTGTGGACTATCCGACTGGAGTGGGTGGTTTGCGAAGGGTAGTAATGCGGCAGGGGCAAAAGATGAAGAAAAGGGTGTGGAGAATGTGGACATGTTGAAAATGCTGCTGGAAGTCTACATGGAAGAAGGGTGGGTTTCGTCCTGTTGAAAAGTGGACGGATTAACGAAGTATTTCATCCTTCAGGGACACACAGCAGACGGCGCGGTTTTTGAGCTCGCAAGCAAAAAGACTGGATGCCCTTGATGTGAGTGCTGCTCATTACTTGGATGGTTGATTTGCCATGGATTTCGTGGGATACGATGACGAGTCCATGTCGACCGCATCGCCATTGGCCCGCCGTGAAGGTATTGAATTGACCAACATATTCACTCTCACGCAGATCTTTCCAGTCGTCCCCACCGCATGGCCGCTTCGTGTGCTCTCGACCTACCTCACACGTTCCCTCCGGCGCACTCAACACGTCACACACGAGGGCCAAATTGTCCGAGCCATTTGTGCTGGGCAAAACCTTGCAGTTCTCGAAAGCACTTTTGAGGTCCTGCGGGACGAAGGTGCGATGGTGGAGGAGGATGTGAGTGATGACGAAGAGGGTAGGAAAGGGGAAGATGGCGTGGGGAGAAGCTTCGATGAGAAGGTCGTGCTGCATGGTGGACCCGGGGTTGAAGGTCCTGGTGTGGTGAACGTCCATGTGCGTGGTGAAATGTGAACTGATTCGCGTTGGCTTGTTTTCGGACGCTGGTTCATGGATTTGGTGGTGTATACGCTCATCTAGTCTCATACCTCCGATTTGGGGATCCCATCCTGTATGCAGTTGAAAGGTCTCGCAAGAATCAGCAAGATCCTGTTACTTCTTTACGATGTTTCGGCGTCGATGACAATCCGAAGCCGTTATTGAAGGTCTCAGAGCTGCAGATGGCGCCAACTACGTACGTACGTACTGTGTGCGACCTCGAACGTCCTTCAAAATTTCCCCCCCTCATACTCTTGTTATGAATTCGTCCTGCGTCGACCACGCCTCAACAATTCCCGAGCTGCTTCCTGTGGAAGAAGTTCCTACCATACTTAGGTCTACGTCTTCCATTGTCCAGCCTTTGCCCGTCCTGACATTGACACCACTGGGCTACATGATAGATTCATCACATACTATGAATCCCTAAAGCGAGCCCATTCTCTTTCGGTGGCTACCTTGTTAGGAATAAGGAAAGTGTGCTTGGATACCTTTCGAGACTTTACTCCATAATACCATTCTCAGATATCCAACCATTGGAGGGGCGTATTGGAACAGTTCAAACTTGAGGCCCTGGCAGAAAAGTTGCCTGCAGTAAAGTCACTCCTCCGTACTCAACAAACGTATGAAGAGTGTGGGCTGCAATTATGTTGCTACCTCAGCCAAGATGATATCGACCGACCACAATTTGCGTTCGTTTTCCCTCAACTCTTGCCGTGTGAGCCCATATGAACAAATCGTTGTTGTGACCTATGCTGACAAGGACCCAGATGTAAAGCCTGCTGTTTCGCGATCTTACGCTATCCTTGATCGCGCGAGATCGAAGCCTCTGGAGATGGTGTACGAGTAGGTGTTTCGTTCGTCCTATAATTTGTGTCCTCTGCCAGAGTAGTCCCTCTTTATGTCGATGTTTGACGTGTGAAGCCAGTCCGAACTTTGAAACCCTTCTACACATTCTGAGTGATCCATCAAGTTCCTAAAACATCCAGGGCTAAGATGAGGATCCAATGGCTGGTCGTTCACAAACACAAAGACAAGGGAAAGCGGAGAGTCGTGAATGACTCAGGAGGCAGCCAAATCGATGAAGCTTGGGTGCCGACGACTGGGTGACATCCCGCAGGACCAACGAGGCAGCTGCATGAAATTTCGGAAGCGGTTACCGACACTGCCCCGGGTAATGATGGAATGATATGCAACACAGCAGGGGATGCTTCAAAGCGCGGGCCTCGGTTGACAGTTCCATCCACTAGTACTACCACTACTACCAAGAAACGTCGACATCCCTGAGTGCATACTCCAAGTTCCCGTATCTATCTCGCCAAGGTATCTATCTATCATGTCCTATTGCTGTCTCGCGTGTACCCTTACTACGACATGGAACCTAGCCTCGAGGCCTTGGAACCTAGCCTGCTAGCTGCGATCAAAAAACATCAATGCCATTGACCCACCTCAAGCTCACTTACTAAATCTGACGAATCTCGCTGACGTAAGTCGCAAATCCACCCAGTGGGGTGAGCTCAATGCTGGCGGCAACTGGCAGCCTTCATGCATTAAGCCCTCATGAACCTGACGAGCGACGACGAGCACAACTGGGCGCTACTCAGAGAACGTAGTCTCCAGCCGGGAGGTTTTGGAGAAGACAGAGCCAGAATATGGTTTGCCCATTGCGCCTAGGCTGCCTTACTTCACGCTGTGTTGACCGAAAGACTCCAGGCCTGCTTTGCTTGGTGCACAACCGCTCTCTGATCCGCCGCCATACTCAGAAGTGGATAGTACGAGTGTATATGGAAATTCGTTGGAAGATGGGGCAGACGACTCAGTGGTAGACCCTCATTCAGACGAACGTCAAATCAAGTTGGATACCGATCGCAGCTTCGTGTTATACCCCGGAGGTATGGAGTGACACCATCCGTATTTCACGCTACGCTCAACTGCATTTCCGCTATCAAGAGTCTGGTACTACGCCCGCACGGGATGCGCTTCAGAATGACTTGCATGGGCTCCTCGTGTCGCTGTTCCGCAAACGTCGTTCGCTCCACTACTTTCAGGGCTTTCACGACATCATGACCGTCCTTTTTCTCACATTGCCGCGGCCACTTCATCTCGTGTGTGCTGAAAAGATGGCGCTTCATCGCGTGAGAGATGCGATGGGGGTGGGACTTGAACCAGTCCTTGGGCTATTAAGGTGAGACCTCAGAAGGATATTCTACATTGCCTCCTCATAAATGCGTCCCCAGAATACTTAGAAACCTGCTAAGAGTTTCGGATCCCGCGTACGCAAAGCTCCTTGAAAAGTGCGTCTCTCTTCCTTGTTTCTACCGCTTATATAGACTTCTCTCGTTTTCCAGTACTTCCCCACTCCCTTATCATGCTCTCTCTCATCTCCTCACACTCTTCTCGCATGACGTTCCTACCCTTCCTCTTATTCAACATGTATGGGACTTTCTACTCTCCCGGGAACCGATTGCTGTGGTCTGGCTTGCTGCTGCTGTGAGTATAATAGAATTGACTCGGCTCTTAGCTATTCTAACGTCTGTATAGTTCGTCCTGCATCGTAAACCGTCCGTTTATTTGCTCGCAGAACAAGATGAAGATGGGATGATCCATTCTTTACTGGGGGGAATACCGCAGCTGGTTGATAGCGAGATGGAAATCTATCATACAGAAACCGATGGTTTAAATCGGGGCGGAGTAACTGAGGCAGATCCTCCCGCAGAGAATGAGATGGCCTCACACGAACAACCGAATATGTCTTGTGAACCTCTCACGGGAGACGCATGTGAACCCGACGAAGCATCAGATATCCTCCAGAGAACCGGAGAGCTTCCAACCCACCGCCCTATTCCTGGCACCCAAGACTACGTGGATGATCTAACCCTCTCAACCTTAGAATTGGCCTTGTCGACTCCATTACCTGATTCAAGGCCAGCTTCGCCTACCCCTTCCCCTGAACCATCTTTTCCCGTACAATTACCTACGTCATTGGTCCAGGAAGCAGGTGTTGGTCCTCACAACCATTCGCAGTTGACTTCGGAACATATACTGCCACGTTCGCGTTCATCCTCAGGCCTTACACATCCCTCTCCGAGTCAGACGCCTAGTGTAGTGGATGAACCCACGTTGCACTCCCACAAGTCTGTACCGAGTAAACCGAGAATCAGACCTGCGCCGCTCTTCCTCACACACCTTCTCCGCCAAGCGGATGACCTCTTGACGACGTACCCACCTTCCGACCCTTCACTCCACGTCGCCGAGATCATGGGACCTGATAGTGTTATGCGGACGTGGCGACCTATACCGGTCAGCACCAAAGGTCCCGCTTCCCTACCCGAAAAACAACCATGCGACGCAAGGGATGACTACTTGGAAACGCTCGTCAACTCGCCACACATCGTCATACCCTCACCGCCGCCTTCCCCGCGTCTGGACCCTTACCTTTCACGGAAGAAAACAAAAGTATCGCCGAAGACACCGAGCAGAGTACTCTGGGACGCGCGCAGGATTGGCCGACGTCTGGGTGCGCTTACGCCTGCGGAACGAAGAGTGTTATTCATGGGGGCTTTGCTCGTGGTCGGAGCTGCGGTGGCATTAAAATCCGGTAGAGTCCTCTGCGTAGAGGGTATCGTCAAGGCGAATGGGGGAGACGCGCTGAAGCGACTATGGAATGGCAAGTGGACGTTGTTATCGTCTGTCGTCGCTGCCTGGGGACGGGGATTACCATAGTGTCTGATTTTTTCTTTTGATACGGTACGACTAGGCATGATATGTCCGCGGTCTTCAGAAGTGTACTCGACACTCTAATAGGGATTCCTACGGTCGTTCAACTTGCAGAAGTGTCAGGCTGCGACATTACATAAGTAACGCGATTTGAGGTTGCTTGAAGTCCGAGTCTGGACACGGGTTTTAATTCACCTTCCAACTCCCTTGGATATCTGGCCTCAAACCTGGTATGCAATATGCACCGGTGCTTGACCATCATCGAAGTGCAATATGCCATCTTTCGTCAACTCCATAGCGGGCCCAAAGGGGAAGCTGCGCTGGCCGGGCTCGCGCGCACTTGCCGAACTTTTAGTAACGCCGCCCTCGGTGTCTTATTGGGGGCGTTAAACTCCACCGTGTATCTCATTCGATGTCTCCCAGCAAGCCTGATGGAAGCTTCAATCCGGTGCGATGGTATGAGCACATCTACTCTTTGTTTCGACATCATTCACATTACCCATGAATCCGGAACAGACGTTCCAACGAGACATGTTACTCAGCGACTGGGAGATTTTCCTCTCGAGTACGAACCTTGTATGGCTCGACACACTGTTGGTATCCCTCAAATCTGGGTGCAAGCTTGGACTCGGATGTCATATTGGCATTGACTCAACCTCCAAGCTACGGTCCGCTCGTCCCACACCCCAAAACCCTCTACTGGGTTGAATCAAATCCAGAGTGTATACCGCTCTTGCAGCAGCTGTTCACCCCCTCTCTGGTTCACGTCGATCTGCCACATTTTATCTTACGCTCGTACACAGTGTCAATGCAGCTGACCTCTAAATGCCCATCCTTGAGAAATCTCCGCACTCAAGATGCTAAGGTGCCTGAATCATTGGCCAGCGTCCCGGATCCTATCGTTCGGAACATCTCATCTGGAACGATCTTGCGTCTGCACTCATTAACAACGCTTCACCTCGTCGGTTACACGCTCGACGAAGCTGTGATTGTCCACCTCTCCCGCTTCCCCTCTTTGATTGAACTCTCACCGCGGCTCCGGGGTGATTTGAATTTAGGAGATCTAGAACTGTATATGGCACTACCCGCATTCGAGTCTCTCGAGTCTTTGACCTTGCAAGCCGACGAACTACCAATGTTGATGTCGCTCTTAGAATCCATGCATTTCAAGCCACGGTCTACGTCATTTACGGCGGTGTGGATCCCCACTCCAGAGGACTTCCATCTATTTTTCTTTGCCTTGGTCAATGCTTGTGATCCAGAGCAGCTCTCCCAGATCGACTTGGGTGTAGAGTCGCCGGACGAATGGCCATCTGGCGATGAACGTGGACAGGTTTCGTTATCCACACGCCAACCGCTTCTCACGCTCGCAGATTCCGACATGGCGCCCAGACGACGGGCTCATCAGCCATTGTCGCTCTGCATTCTTTGTCGAATCAAGAAATTGAGCATCCAACCACGATCGCAACGTTTTTAAGCGATATCTGTCCCGAGTGAGCGTGTCTGCATGCATACGGAGTGTCGAGGAAATCGACACTTATACGGGGGGGGGGGGGGGGGGGGGGGAAGGAAGGGGATCATCTGTTACCTGCATTCTCAGCGGGGGGGCCGGGGGGGAAGCAGGGCAGGGAAGGGCACAAAGGAGAGGG
>JBBPMU010000221.1:0-37755 GCA_038090475.1 Wakefieldia striispora | reverse complement strand
CGCCACAATCTGTCGTTGAACAAAGTATTTGTTCACGTTCCTCGCCCGATCACGGAACCAGGCAAGGGAAACTACTGGCGATTGGACATTTCTGGTGGTGAGGGCTACAAACGCGCCCGGAAACGTCGCCCCAAGAACAAGCAGGTCGCCGCCTCGGAAGGAGAAGAAGAAGACACGTCCGAGATGGACGAAGACCGCCCCGGTTCTTCTCACCGTGCAGGATCACGCTCCACGCCCGTCGAAGACGCTCACATCGACCCGGAGCTGAGGAGCGAGGGACACGTGGTTGGCGAAGGTCGTACACGTTCTGGCACGCGACGGGCTGGTGCAGGTGGGGGTAGTCCGTACCCGCAACAGTCCCCGCGATATCAGCAAGGTCCTCTTCCCGTCGTTGGTGGAGGACAAGACGCCGGTGTAGCGCCGGTCGTCCCGGGTCAGCCTTCCATTCGATTCGGGCAGCCGTCGTTCGGACAGCCGTCTTTCCCCACAACGGCCGTTGCCCCCTCGACCTCGACTAGCACGCCTTTTGGCGTTCTGGAGATGGCCTCTCCGTCGATGGCGATGGCGATGGCGGAGACGACACCAACGGCCCCTCGTTTCCAAGTTCAGCCCGTGGCTTCCTCGTCGTACGACCAGGATATGCAACTCGCGGTTCAGCCCACTCAGCAATCTGGTATCGAGTACATGACGGACCCAGCGGGCCCACCGACTGCCCGGCGCGTTGGGATGAGTTTTTCGCTCGATCCTCGGGAACAGTCTCCAGGGAATACTGCAGGGACGTCGCCTAGGTCGACCTCGTCTGGTTCGTCGAGGACGTGGAATGACGTGAGATCGACGTCTCAGGCGCAGGGTTGATCGGTCGTGGTCGTGGCGTGACCTTGATGCCCGAGGTGAGCATCATCCACACGTACGACGACGACGTGTCCTCCCCAATGATCGTTGATTGCTTGTATATTTGTCATCGCTGCTGCCAGGTTTCGGCGGCTTGCACGTCTACTTCTGTCTTACTTTTCTCGCTCGCTTTCTCGATGTCTCCTATCCCAGCTCTCATGGAGGTGTTCTTCGCTTTTGTCATCATCATGTAGATCGATCGTCTCTTACGTCTGTTTTCACGTTCTGTTTTCTGTCTCTGTTGTTCTGTCTGGTCACGCATGTCGCTTGTCTCTCGCATTTCTATTGGTCTTTTGCTGTTAGATTGTTGTTCGCGTTCGTATCTGTTTCTCGATCGCTTTTTCCTCTTTCTGCTGATCTGCTCTCTGGATTTTCCTTGTGTTCTGCTCCATTGCATTCGACGAGGGTGTATGCTCTGTCCAAGCGGCAGTAACCGCACACGCTGTATACCTAGTGGCAAACCTGCAACGATTTCCATCCATAGCATATCATGATTCCACTTGTGTCGTGAACAAATACATCTTTGCACATTCAATCCCTCTAAGTGAAAAAGGAAAAAAGGAGAAAAAAAAGAGGACATCTAGTGACATGGCAGGCGTCGACGTCCATCCTCTCTGCGCGATCCGTCCATGCCCCTCGCGTTCATTGCCCATTCCAACTTCCAGGACCGAACCCTCGTGACGGCCCGAGAGCATCGTCCACCACCTTCATCATCGCCAGCACCTTCTCGTCCTCCCACCTTCTCCCCACGATCTGCACGCCGACCGGAATGCCTGCCATCGCCACAGGATCGTACGCCGGGGTGGGATCCGTGTACATCCGCTTCTCGAGGATCGTCGAGGTACCGGATGCACCGGGGACGAAGTCGGCCGGAAGAGCGTCTTGCTTAGCGTCGACGCGCGTTACCGGGACGATACCCACCGGCGAATCGACGATGTTGTACAGGACGGTGCATACTGCGAGCGGGGAGAGCACTGCACAACCACTAAACGATCAAACAGTTGTCAGCAATTGACTTACACGGATGATGGATGTGTAACGACGCACCCATGGGGGATGGTGGGTAATGACTGGACGGGAGCGATAATGGCATCGAAACCGTACTTGTCCCAGACCTATTTTGTGGCGAGAGGACCGTCAAAATGGATCCGTGAGACGCCACTCGCACTCACCTCTTTATACCAATTCTTAATCAATTTGTTGCGCCGGTCGGCGGACTCTACAAATTCGACGACCGATTTTGAACGTGCGAGTAAGAAGAGGTCGTGGAAGATCTTATCTCCGTAGAACGTGTTAGCTGCCCAAGCAATAAAGCTTCGCACAAAGCCTTTATAGGAACATAGGTGGTGAACATGCATTCTCCCGATACCACAACTACTGACCTGGAAGTTTAGGACCTAATGTCGAGAGGAACAAGCTATCCTCCTTGGGGTACATTAGTATTGAATTACGTCTCAATCCGCAATGACTCATACCTTGGGGTCAGACTCAACAGTTGAAAGCATCCGCTTGTAGCCATCAGCGGTAACAAGCCCAACAAATATGTTCATAGCTTCCTTGCCTACCAGTCACGATCTTGAGCAGGCCTCACAGCACCAAATGATTCGAACATACTCAATGTGGGTGAGAATTCAATACATTCATGTCCCTGTGACCTCAAAACATTGATTGTCTCCTGCACAGCTCGAACGTTCGCGGGGGACGATTGCAGCAGTTCATCTTTTGCAAGTAGAATCGTGATAAGTGCCATGCGATATGTTGCATAAACGACTTGCCTGAGAAGTAGTACCCAAACTTGAGCTTGCTCGGCAACTCGAGCGGACGGAAAGGTATCGGAGCGATTTGGTGAGCACCGTCCTGTTCACCGAAAACAATCCGGCAAAACAACTCGCAATCCTTGACTGACCTGCAGTCTAGTGAATAAGGCCAGTCGAGTCTGAGAGGAATAAAACGCTCAGCACCTCCCCATTGGTCCATATGCTACTCGAATTGCCTCGAACCCGGGGTTACAAGCTGGTAGGTGAAATGTTAGTCATCGTCAACGACACTGAATACAAAACCATACACTTAGTTCCATCACCGCTCACCCGATCTGTCGACGGTTTGAGAGCGTAGATACCGCAGTATGACGTGGGTATGCGCAGACTGCCTCCAATATCTGAGCCAACGCCAAGTGCAGACCCATCCATGGCTAACAACGCAGCCTCTGTATATATGCGCCAAATGAATCGCGCAACCAGTGACATCTGCATTCCGAAAACGTACCTCCTCCAGAGCTGCCTCCACAGGTAAATTTGTCACCCCAAGGGTTTGTGGTCCTACCCCAGAGTGCATTGGCACATTCGAACGCAAACATTGTCTGAGGCACGTTAGTCTTGAGCATGATGACTGCTCCCGCTTTCCTGCACCGACCAACCAACTTTATGGGGTGTAAGTACCACAAAAGGAGATGGAAAACAACAGTTTGACGCACAAAAGCATCCCTTGTCGCCGGTTTGTTTGCCCAATGCGTGAAACCAATGGTCGCATCATAACCAACTATTTCGTCTGCGCATACATTGGAAGTGCGTGAACGAACCAAATACGATGGATAATGATACATACATTGGTCTTTGAAACTCATTGGAACACCATGGAGAGGCCCACGCAGCCCTCCTGTGCGAGCAAACTCTTCGTCGAGCTCTTTCGCCTGCCGCTTCGCGTCCTCAAACAGAACTAGAACGGACGATTAGCAAGCAAAGCTGGGCCCATTCATTTCCGACTGACCTTCGGTAATGCAGTTCGTCTTGGCTTGTGCGACGGCTGCGCGGGCCATGTATGCTTCGAGAATTTGCGACGCAGTCCATTCACCCGCAGCAATCCGTTCGACGATCTCCGTAGCTGAGAAGACGAGGACATGATCAGATTGTTGTTGGCTCGTTTAGACAACCCATTTCTACCTGTCGCGCGCAGAAAGGGGTTGTGGGTAGTGTCGTCATATAGAGGAGCCAAGGAGAGAGCCTCGTCCCGTGCGGCGTGCTTCGACGAGATGATAGCCTGGCGTTGTGCTTGTCCGCTTCTCCACATGGCAACAAGAGACGTAGTTACGAACAACCGACGTCGGCGTGTGATACTCAAGGCACCAATCACAAAGCACCGCCACTTAGGTGACAAGGGGCAAGCACTGTACTCTAGTGCAAAGGTAGGTAGCTTACATAAGCAGTGGCTGTACTACCACATCTCTAATTGAGGTTTCCAACAATGAGGTCGATTAGCATCGGCTTGTCAGACATAGTCGCCCCGCCGCGTAGGTATCTGACGCGATCTTGATCAAGTCTCCGATCAACTGGGATAAGCCTCTCAGAATTAGGTGTTCGTGGTCGAAGAGGCGATGAGCGGAAATGAGGACGTCGTTCTGGTAAGTAGTTCTTTGGAGATAGGGAGGACGCTACGCCGCAATCACCGGTAACTTGCCATGAGTAGATTGCTCCTCGACGACCAGCATCAGTAACATGGCAGTAGCCGCAGCAGCAATGATGATCCTATCGCCCAACCCGCTGGCATCACATCGGATGGGATTAAACGGTGGTCTTTGTTCATGCCCCGGCCTCCCAATAAATCGTCTGCCTTGCCACCTCCAAATGACATGCTTGACTTCGCGTTTGAAGACGAAAAGGACAAGCTGGGTGCGGGCTGTTTCGGCTCAGCAGCGCGTTTTGGAAGCTGTTTTTTCTAGGAATTTTTGTCGACTGTCGCCAGAAGTGGGGAAAGGAGGTCCTTCAGGTTTTTCTTTTTGAACAAATTGTAGGCACTCTGGGATGGCAGGCCGAAGGGTTTTGGGAGGTCTACTCGGTCCGTCATCGTAACTGTGGTTCGTTGTCGTCTTCATTTGCTATACCCTTGATTTTGCTATGAAACGTTTGCAGGAATGCAGGTGTTGTACGTGCAACTGGTAGTCTGGTACTGAAGCTGGGAAATATGGCTGAGTTCATTAGCCATATGGCGGTAGTAACTTGTGATGACTTTGGCCTTTGATATCGCATCAGATGGGACCAAACGATGACCTTTGTTCGTCCCCCGTCTCTGGACAAATGCCTATCCTGCCGTTCCCAATGGTCACAGAATAATTGGCGGTCGCTTCAAGCGATTGAGCTCCAGATTTACGCTAGGCTCCGAATCGAACGACAAATTGTGGAAAGAACACAGATCTGGGCTGTACACTGGGTGTGTCATAGAAAACGATATGAGCCCTAGGACCGGCAAGCACGAGCGGCATCCATACTTTGACGCGGTAAATACTACTGACCTTCTTTCATTGGGCGTGTCCGGCCCATCTCACAGCATTGCTCACAACAAGGGTCACAATGAGCCTCACTTGTTCCTAACCAGGTAATGAGACCAGTAATGTTATCTCCGCCATTCACAACTTCCGATACTGATCATGATCAAACTAGAAGATATATATTTAGATTGTCCAACACACAAGTGACACGACGCTCGTTTGGCTATAGCCACATGGTCGCCATATAGTAACGTGATGCTTTCTCAACAGAGGATTTCACACCCTTATAAACCAATCAGTTCAAGCAGAGTAATTCCTATACCATATCCCTATCTATCGCACCTTCTGACCAGCTCCCAGTTGGATCCATCAAGGCCATGTCTTCTGATCTACAGTCGTCCATCACTACAATTCAGGAAAACAACTATATTTCTCGTACGCTCGTTTGTACTCGCCGTGATCAGTCTCACAGGGTATTCACAGTCGCTATCCTCACCTCTGTCGGATATGATTACAGTAAGCAATGTGCTTACCCCAACGTGGGCCGCAAACTAACCCGCTACAAGTCCTCGTCCTTCCAAAGGAGGTACAACCCATATACTTTCATACCCAGGAAAGTTTCTCTGATCGATCTTTAATAAAGATAGAGTACATCTGGGTCGGTGCACAGCCATTTCCTGTTGATGTCCCTGACAAGACCGCAGCGCCAGCCATGGTCATGGGTTTCGGTCATGTTCCTCGTTGTACGTGCCTAAATTTCAGCTCGCCAGGTACTAGGGCGACTTCTTACAAGGCCCCGATAGGTCCGTTATTGTGGTCTATATAACTTGGCGTTCGTCTATGGCTGTTGTGACGCTTGTACAAAATGCTAACCTCGAGCGTCACCGTGCACTAGATACAGTTCCCTCAGTAAGTTTGAACCACAGTATATGGATTTGATGGAGCTTTGAACGTGGCAAAAGTAGGGACTAGTTTCTTACCTGGTCCTGCAAAGGTACATCTCCCAAGCTATTGGTAACCAATGGACGTGCCCATGGCTCACTGTGTCCTCATAGATGTACGTATTGACCCACCATTATGGCACATTGAGATGTGTCTGATCCCATTTGAACAGGTGTGAGCACCCACTTGAAATTTCACTTTCTTTCTGTTCACTGGCTCCTGAAGGCGAGATATTTTCCTATAGCAAGAATTGGACATCTATCCTCTTTCTTGGCGCAGCCGATTGTAAGCAGTCGAGCTCTTCTGATCCAAAAATCAAAATTGTCACGGCGATTACAGTCGTGATGATTCTGCGCGTATGGGCAATGTACAATCGATCAAGATTTATCCTTTACATCCTTCTCATCATGCTTTTCATCGAGAACATCTCTGTGGTGGCATCCACTGTTGTCTATACCAACTCAAAGAACGATTCGTGTATGTGGATTCCAACTCAATCAATTTACGCCACACTAACTAGTGCTTAGGGGTCGCCATTCAAGTACTGGAATATTCATTTTGCGCAGAACAACTTACATTGCTAGTTTGGGATTACGTGGATAGCATATTGCGAATGGCAATCGGAGCAGCGCTGTGCATGTTAGCTGTCGCACAGTTTGTGATGCAGTCGCTTCAAATGTACCGCGTCGCAAAACAGTGGCAACTCAGCCGGTATATAAACTTGCTCGTCAACCAGGGCATCCTCTATTTCTTGACGTATGTCCGGTCCTAGCCCCTACTCTTCCGACAGGCTAAAAACGACTGCTGAGAAATTTGTGTCGCTGATCATGGAGTGATGACATAACTGAAACCTTTTTGTCGTAGAATCTTCCTGCTGAACCTCATCGATCTCCTGGCTTATACGGGAAACATTCCAAGCACTGGTTGGCAGGCAATGCTAGCAGCTATCGTGCAATATGTGCCCTTGTACACTCTAATCCCACGATTCATCATCAGTATACGGGAGTTGTATGCACACGATGTTCAAGGGAGACGCGGGGGTGGGGTTGACACCGGGTTTGGCTTGTCTACGTTATCCAGCCACGGAGTCGCCAGAGGACCGATGGTGTTTGCGGCAGGTGTGCAGAGCGAGGTTGCGGAGAATGCCGAGGCGGATGGCGGGCAAAACGATGGGACCGGAGACATCCAGGAGGTACCAAGGGAGATTGAAACCGCTCAGTCAGTGTAGTTGGACAGATGGTCACATTCGAATGTCCCAATGGAACCGGCATCACATAAATTGGAACGTAGACATTGAAGGCTGAAGTGTGTTGGTCGAGGTGATGGTGGTGTTTCCCCCCTTTCTGCAAAGGAGCCGTCTCTCGAGATTTCGGGAGGACGAGGGCGACAAAACGATGTGAGAACCACCAAGACGGATAGATTAATGACACAACTAGACCGTCCAACTTGATCATGACTTTCAGAACATTGGTGACGCAATTCGTCTTGGTTTGAGGAAGATACCGCGCGGGCGTCAAAACCTTGAAGACTGCATCCATTTACCCGAAGTGTTCTCGACCGTCTTCAGAAGACGATTCTGTCACAAGATCTTGGATTGTTCAACTGAATCTTCTCTTATCGGGTACGGAAAGGAATATGTTGCTACGATACGCAGATGCCAAGACAGTTGCAAGTCCCGAGCCATATACTTTGACGAGAGGTCCACAGACGCGCGAGTCAGAGACTGGCACCACTGGGCTCAAAATAGTCATTAACCACCTTGCTCAAACTACTTGGAGGTCCGTAATCAGGGGCACAGTACTGTTCCTTAAGGGGGGTTAGGATGCAAGGTGGTGGATGTAACGACAGGGCCGGAGAGACTGGGATTGGTTCAAACGTGCTGAGGCGTGTCGTTGTGACGAATGAGAGGTTTCCCTTGGAATCATATCACCACGGAATGTCTGACACGCGCGGAGCATCATTGATTCGCCGTTGTTGTAGAATGGAAGCCCTTGAAGTACGCCCCGAGATCCGAGCGACAGAGACACGTCGGCACCGCATCAGATGACCGCGCCACCTGTCAGTGTTCGAGACAGACCTGTTTTCGGCGGTGCAAGATGTTTAGAGGAACGTTTCGTTCGTGGCACAAATTTCACGATTCAATTCACCCAGCCTTTGCACATCCACGCACGTCGCTCTGGATCGAGGGCTCGCCTAGACATACGAGCTGGGTGAACAGCGCACCTAACATGAACACGCACTAACCGTCCGATCGCCTAATTTCACACGGAACATCATGAGGTGCATGAGGTTCGCAAGACGTACAGTATGGTGCATCGAATGTGGATGTGCACAGGGACCCATCAAATCGTCGCACCACGGCGGACGTGCGGGGAGGCACGTACATCAATGAATTGGCATGGACGACTACGCCTATGGCGAGAGCGTGATACGAAGTCTATAAAGGACAGGTCACTCGATCAGTTGCCTAGTCATATCGTTTACCGGTAGCTCCTGAATTCGAAACTCGCTTGATCATCAAGACCGACCTGCAAGAGCCTATGATCGAGGATTGAATGACTGCGGTTATATTGAGCATAGCCAACCGCCATTTCCGAGGGATTGTTAACAACGTTGCTTTAGGAGGTCGTGTGGCGAAATAAGATAGCAGAGTGCCGTGTAAACATGCGATATATTGCTCTAAAAATGCCACAGGACATGAACCATTGACGAGAACATGAAAGACAGCTGGTATAGTGCAGGTTGCTGATAGCAGGGGGCATGTGAGTACGGAGCCTGGCAGTAAGTGGACGTAAGGTGGAATGGATCGGCCTCACGGTGGTGTATCATTCGCCGGACAAAACTCTCGCACGTCGGCGAAGAGAGAGCGGTGTCTACGACACGTTGAGGTAATTCCCCATTCAGCAGTCGTGGAGCAGTTCACGGCAAGCTACTGACATAGCGCCACCCAAAATAACATGTGTCCTTAGTTGGAGTTTCCCTTGGTTCTAGGAACGACTCGTTGACAACTTTGAAAGGAAACGAAGGAGAAAATGCTGAGTCTGGGGCCCACCTTGAACTTCAAACATCGAATGACAGTAGACTTTTTCCCTCTTGCTTGGATCGCTTCTTCGATGCCTTTTTCGCTTTACCACCTTCGTTGCCGCTGTCCCCCTCCTCGGTGACAACGCGACGTTTACGCTTATTCGAACTCGTACTTGACTTTCCGTTCGAGGACGAAAAGGACAAGCTTGGTGCAGACTGTTTAGACTTGGCAACACCCTTCGGAAGCTGTTTTTTCTCCTGCTTTGCCGATTCGTCGTCAGAAGTGGGGAGAGGAGGAAGCCCCTTTTCTTTTCGGAGAATCCATGAGCGGGGCCGAAAGGTAAGACAACGACAACGACAACACCTTTCCGTCTTTCGTTCTCCACCTCTCGCTCTGTGAGGTGTTTCCCAGCTTTCAGCACGACCACCTGGGGTTTCTCGTCCTCGTCGTCCTCGTCGGCACTCCCGGGGTCGTCACTTGGGCGTTCTGGGATGGCAGGACGAACGGGTATGGGAGGTCTGCCCGATCCATCATCATAGTACTCCGGTTCGTCCTCGTCCTCATCTGCTACGCCCTTGATTTTATTATGAAATTTTTGCAGGAATGGGGGTACGTGCGACTGGTATTGCAGCCGGGAAGAAAGCTGGTGTCTCGTTGGATCCTTTGGCGCCATTCGAACATGGGCGGTCGAGACGAGTGCAGGTGAGACAACTTAGTACGGACGACTTGCCTTTTCCGGAGTATAACCTCTCTACTCCTCACCACCACCACTCGGGAACGGATGCCGATCTCGCTGGATGCACTCAATCACGACATCCTTATCTGCATCTTTACCGCGCTTTCCATCCCAGAGATCCTCCATCTTCGACAGGTAAGTAGGAATAAGCCTCTCTCGTTCAGATATTCACCCACACCCCTCGATAGGCATCTCGACAACTCTATCTCGTATCCGAGCATCACGCCGTTTGGAAGACCGCGTGCACGAACGAGATCCTCGGATATGGTATTCCATTCCCGACATCTCCCTTAACGTTGTTCTCCGCCAGGGATCTCGAACGACAGACACTGCATGCCTACAAACTCGGTCTCAATTGGAGATCCCCCACGACGGCGCTTCACCACGTCCTGACGGTCCCCAGCATTTTAGGACCTGTAGTAGAAATCAAGTTTCTTTCCTACCGCGGACGGAACTGGATTATCACCACCTCCATCAGCATCTGGTGGTGTCTCTCCCTCAGGGACTGCGAATCCCTGCGGGTGGTCGCGGAATGGAACCCCGGGAGGGCACTATTCAATGGCTTCGCTGTCAATGCGGATGATCATTCTGATGCAGCCATTGCCATTTCTGTTCAAAGAGATGGGTTTGTATTGCAATATGCTCTGATTTGGTGTTTCCACTGAACCGTGTCTAGTTACACAACGGTCGAGATCCTCGCCATCTCCGATGATGACGCGGATGGCATCGCTATCCAATCTAGACGGTCGTTGGAAACGCTGAGCAAGCCAATCGCTTTCAAGGGGGACATCCTTGCCTTGTGTGACCACGATTCCGAAACGTTGATACTGAATTGGAAGACAGAAGAACAAGGATTGCTGAAAAGCCCTGATACCTGGCAGGTGATGAAACTGATCTACACCTTGTTGGCTGTGATGCACTTAGTCGTATGTAGGACAAACCGTTGCAGGTCGTTTTCGCCCATGGCTACGTCTTCGTCGCAAGGGCTCGGTCCATCTGTATTTTCGACGAGCCCGAAATGGTGTCTCCCGGGAACGATCTAAACATCGTCCTGCCTCGCATTTACAAATCGTTTGGTTGGGTCGACGGCCTGGCGCTAGCTCTGGCACCTTCTGTGCCGTTCTGTCCTGTCGGTTCCTCCCAGCCACCACTCTCCCTACTCGTCCGCAACAAGGGGGACGACCCGTGGAGACCCGCCGAGCAGTTTCAATTCATGACGCTGAACGGCAATGTTCCCGCCCACGATACCTCCTCGATCGAAGAGAAATCCGTTTCATTCCCCTTCCAGCTCTCCACGACCCTCTTTTCTCACAACCAAGGCCTCATTCGCTGCAGGGACATGGTCCTCGGATCCTACGGAACAGCGGTTTGGACTCAGCCCACGGACTGGGCTGCAGGTGGTTTGATCACTGACAGCAACGTTCTGGAGGGAATGTCGATGACGACGTCGCGTCAGACGCTGGTTGTTGCTGTCTTTCCCGGTCTGCTGAACCGAGGATCGTCGGAAGCGCAGATCAAGGTCACGCTCGAGCACGACGGGAACGACTGGTCGTGTTTGGACTACGACGAAGCGGGGGGATTGGTCGCGTTGGGATCGAGTTCGGGAGAAGTCACGGTATACCGGTTGTGAACAGCGTTCATGCATCGACCCCTGTTGTCTGAATTAGAGTGTGTTGACGCCGTCGACGTCTCTGTTCGACGTTTAGTATGTATATCGCACGCGGGAACCTCGCTCGCAACGTATGTATAACACATCGTGTGACACGTCGATGTCATAAAAGGGTCGGCAGTCTGACCGCCATGTTGGCCACCGTCAACCCGACCCTGGTTATCTGCCCCAAGGATCGAATCGATGTGTCGGCGACCCGATGCTGTCTCGGAGAAGCGTCACGTCCACATCTACCGGGGCATCGGACGCACGATCTGTGACCCGATCAACGTCCTTACAACACGCTGGACGAGACAAGTCGCACTGGGAGCGAGCAAAACCAAGGCGTCGAACAACGTCGCATGCATCTGGGTGGTTTCCCCAACCGTTCTTTTCACCGCCGTTTTGCAGATCACGAGGGTGCACCCAGATCGACGCTTGCGCACGATCGTCGTCGTCGACACGGCGCCACCACCGATCTCCAAGCAGCGCCACGGTCATCGCCAGCACGCCACGATCCCGCGACAGTCTCGTCGATCCGTGATGGCACGTCAGTGTCGAAGTCCGTGTCCAGCGACGACGTCGCCTTGGGTGATCGTTCGACGGATCGGGGGCGTGTCGAGTTCCCGCGCCGAGCACGGTGGACGGTGAACGGTGGTACGTAGTGACACCGTCGCTCGAACGCGACACGTGACCCTCCTCCCTATCGGACCCGCGTGTCGTCACGCGCTCACTGCCCTATCGCGATAAGCCTACCGGCGACGGATTTCAGGGTTCAGATAGGATCAGAAAAAGACGCGCCGCATGGGATCATGACGTACGTGACAGCCATTGGGATGTGGCATCGCTGTCCGTGCGTGCGATGCGCGCCCGGTGCCTCTCCCTCGTACATCGGGTTGTGTGGCGCGCGACTTGCGGACGGTTCTGGAACGTGCGGGTCGTTGGTGACGACCCGATCGTTTTGTGGCTAGGGTACGTTGAGACGGGCGCGTTTAACCTCCAAAGCGCCCAAGATCGTCCGTAGGGTAAACGCGAGTGCCCTTCACGGCGCGAAGCTTCTCGAATTTACAACACCAGCGTTCATGTTTGAAGAACGCCACCTGACGCCCAGCGCCCCACCATGCGAGATAAGCATCGGTGGCGCTCGGGGGGGACGTTCCACTGATTGCGGCGAGTGGCTGCAGCGTCCGCATTCGGTTCGTGCGCGCGGCAGACGATTTGAATGGGCGATACATACATATGAAATGGGGGCGATGACGCGATGCGGCGCAATGGGTTTCTCTTCTGGGACGATCAAGTTGCATCATCGTCGCGTCGCGTCGACTCGGGTCGTTACCTTGTGCGTCTCGATCGGGTGGGTTGTGAGAACTACTTGAACAAGGTTCGTACGCGTCGTCCAGGCGGGGATACTACGCGTGCTTGCTGTATAGAATGGCGCCACTGATTTGAATGGGGCAAGTGCGTTGGCACCACGGTGAGACGCGTCCAGCGCGTCGTCTTTGGAGCCCATATTTGGGACGCGCATTGCGTCGCCGCTGCAGTGGAGGCTCCGCCCGTTCCTCGTGTCGCATCGTCACTTTGTGCATACAGATCGGGCGACGTTTTGACTGGTGGGTCACCGGGCTCGGGACCATGCAGAGTCGGATTTGGGGTACATCCTACGGCCCCGATCTGAATGGAAAGCCTACGACACGCCCACATCATGATCGTACTCATGGCCGCATTTGGGGCGCATTTTGCGTCGTCGGCTCGTCGGGGGTGCTACCCGAGTCAAGGTAATCGCGTAAACGTATCTGAACCATGTCCAGTTTACAAGATCCGAGCGCCTCATCGCATCAGGGTCTTACCTTGGCCCTGGGCGGTGGTGCGCGTCACGGAGGCGCTCAGGAGAAGGTGAATACGGCCGACGTGGACTGACGATGGTCCCGTTCTACGACGTGCGAAAGAGGTCGGAAACCCGAGGAAATCCGACGCGAGCTTGCTCGGTGAAGTGTGGCGCTTTCTCGGGACGGATCCGAGACACGGACGTACCGACTTGTCATGCAAATATGAATGGCCACGTACTCAGTAAGGCTTTGTGATGCTACCGAATAGCGCTCGGACCGACGTGAGACACCGAGGTGGCGCGTAGAATGCGACTCAGACGACGGAAGGATGCTCGGGTCACATACTTCAAGATGAAGGACGGCCGCTCTGATCATGAAAAGAGCATGCCGTGGCAGTGATTCTATCGGGCAATTGGTAACGGGCCGGCGCAGTGGCATCTGGGCACGCTGGCAACACAACGTGAACCGAACATCCCATCAATATGTCGATGCCGTGGGCGCAAGGACGGTCGTGCAGGCTCGACAGCGCGTTCCTGGAACGTTGCCCACGCGCCCCGCATCCCTTGATCTAAGCCGGATCCATCTCAGCCACCGCTTCGCACGCGGCGAATGACAAAGCGGGCTCACACGGCGGCGGACGATAAGCGCAAGCTTTTGCGATGCGACCGAAACTCAAACGAACGCCCATAAGTGCAAAGTTTCTTTGAAGGGCGGGTCCCACCGTCATATCGGAAGCCCTCTCATCGGAGCTAGATCGATGTTGATCTGATAGCGATTAGCGATTGGGTTCGGTTCGGTGGGCCCGCGCGAACACTACGAACGACGGAGGTGGGTGGTGGCCTCGCGCAGAGAGCACGACGGGACGGATCTAACAAGGTCAGGGAAGGCTCTGTCATGGATCGATTATGGGTTTTTGAGACAGGGCTGTGTATGAAGAGCAAAGGTGAGACCCCTATGTATATATAGTAGTGGGGCGTGGCACGGCGCCGCATCAAAGAAAGTGGGCATCACGCGCGTGTTATTAATTGGCAAGGGACTCACAGAAGCCAATCGCGAAAATGAAAACAAGGTGCGTGAAATGAAGGTTGGAATGGAATGGAAGGAAGGCGCGGGAAGAGAAGGGGGCGTGTGTTGTGGCTGGATGGCCCTGAGCGATATCGTTTATTTACCGTCTTCGTGGCGTGGCGGAGAGGGGGGGATGCGGTCGAGGTTGTAGGGGCACGACGCTGCGTGCAATTAGTTTAAAGCGGATACGTGAGGGGGAGTGATGGCGGGGGTATGTACGGCAACCATCGAGCACGAGGATTTGCTAACGGGGAAGGGGAGCTGGACTATGAACGGCGACATTAAGGATCAGAGACAATCCAAGAGTGGCGGAGTGTGATCGATAACAGACAGGCAAAAGGCTAGGCGGTGATTGGCTGCGAGGGTAGATGGCCGGCGTGAAAACAATGACGGAACGGCGAGGCTAATGAGGAAGAAAAAGGGATAGGTCAGGGTTCCTGTGGCAGTGGCGGTCGGTAAACAGATGCAATACGGGTAAGCGGGGAAAAGAGGAAAATGGTCGAAACTTCCGAAAACGTCAGCGAACACGACAAAGTCGCCGTGTAGACGGCACCGAGTAGTTTGACTACCTAGCCTTGTTAGAGAAAATAAAAAAGAAAAAACGTGTGGCCGTGGTGTCCACGGTGTGAAATGAAACTGGAGTGTGGAACTCGACTGCGGTGGGAGCGAATCGAGATCCAAAAGCGGCACGACACGTGGTGAGGAACACATCGGAGATAAATCTGAGCAAGAAAGCAATCCGGGGTGCCACGATGCTACGGATTTGGAAATATGGATCGGATGGGATCGCAAAAGAGGGAAGGGCGTGCAGCGAGTGATGCATATGATAATATGATTTGGGGTGGGCATGCGGGCCTGGGTCTGGGTCGGGTGGGTAGAGGGGATACAGCCACTAGGGGAGGTTTATACTCGAGAGGTGTGTATGAGGCGTCGCCAAACTTTAACGAGAACGCGAAGACCTGAACTTCGAGGGTAAGGTAAGTAACTTTGGTTTCGTCCGTAGAGGGGAGGGGAGGGGGGGAATCGGGGAATCGGGGAATCTGTGGATGACCAGATATGTGTCGTGGGAAGATATAGCAAGGTAGATTTGCATCGTGTCAGCGGGTGCTAAGTGAGATCCGTCGCCATCGGGAGATGCGGCACGGTCGAACCCATTCCCTTTCCTCTTCTCCTCCTCCTCGCCCTCTACTAATAATCTTTCTCTCTTCTGACGACTTTTATTCCCCCACTTTCAACTTTAGATCTCATATCGCCGATATTATCATCTTATGGCTCATCCTCACCGTTACAACAACTCCAACTCAAATACACAGCCCCATTCTTCAACCGACGTTCGTCTTCCTCCCCTGAAAAGTCTCAATTTTCCGTATCGTCCCCTCCAACAACAACAGCACGACGCGTCTGCCACTGATTATGCCTACGAGGTCCCCACCGAGTCTTCCAATGGCACCACTTTCGCCGCCTTTGGTTACCCAACCCCAACCCCGACATCCGCGCCAGCATATGTGCACCGCCAGTCATTCGCGTTTCAGCAGCCCTCCTCCTCCCAGAACCAGCATCAGCACGACAACGACGCTTGGCAACAACAGCATCCGCATGCTCAAAACCCAACTACCTCGGCTCACTCCCAAACACCGTCCCAAGTCCACGCCCAGGTTAATCCTTCCCAGAGTTCCTCCTTTGCCCGTACCACGCCCCTTGTTCCAACTACGGTCGATCCGCCTAGCAACCCGCCCCCCCGTACCGCCTCCGCCAATCCAAAACATCGCTCTACCACATACCCCGCCTCCCCGTACACCCCAAGCGCCTCTCATTCTTACAACCCTTCCTATCCCACTTCTTCCACCTCCACATCCGCACCATACACGCCATACAACCCGTCCCCACCCTTCCCAGCCAACACGACGTCCCCCACCTTCAGTCCCGCTACTTCCCCCTCGTACACCTCTGCCCCAGCTAATGCTGTCCCCTCATACCCTTCCCACCACGCATATCCAACACCAACCTCTGCGTATCCCCCTCCCCCTCCCTCTCCCACTCCAACGCCGACTCAGCCATCACACGCACACACGTCTCCCCATTACGTGCCGCCTCCTGCGTCCGCGTCCACCTACGCGTTTGATGATACCAGGTCGAACACGACCTACGACGGCCAAGGACCAGCGCCCCCTGTGCGTGCTCACCCTCAAGTACAGGATACCCGGTACGTCATTCATACCCCAACCTCTTGTTCCCCCCCACCGATTCCCCATCCTCAGAGACTCTCGCGTTCCGATCCCAGATCGCACCCGCTACGCCCAGACCCAACCCAAACCCGCTGACCCGCGCATCGATTCCCGTCACGACATGTTTCCTCATCACCCTCCCTCCACATCGGCACCTGTCGATCCGAGGCAGCCCCAGCCTTATTCTCAGCCCGAGACGCGGCCTGCTTACTCTCATCGAGGGGACTCTTCACGTCCTGGAACATCTTATACCCAAGCACATCCCCCCGCTCACGTACAGCCACAGGCCCAGCAAGATGTCGCTCGATCCTACCCTCCAGAGCAACGCGCGAGCGCATATACACAGGACACAAAACACACATACCCTCAGTCGCATCCGCTGGAGCCTGCGACGCGCACAGCAGCTGGGTATACTCAGGATCCTCCCAGTCGGGTCCCTTACCCTTCGGAGGCTTCGACGCGTGCTGCCCTCGCACAGGACTCACGGACCGCCTATCACGCACAGGGCTTTCATGGCAGTAACAGGGGGACAAGCGCCCCTCACGTAACGGAGACGAGGCCGTCGTCTGAGTATGTCGCCGCTCAGGACACGAGGCATGGATACGCTTCCGAGGCGTCCAATGTACAATCGTCCTATTTGCCACCCGAGCAAAGACGAGCACCACCTCAGTACATTCCTAGCAATGCTGGTCAGCGATCCTCGTTTGGCGATTCACATCCTGCAGGTGCGTATCCGGTCGGTAACAGCGACGCCTCAAGGAGCAGCTACATTGCGCCTGACTCCGTATCGGCCCCAGTGATCGTACCCTCTCAGCGCCCCCCTCCACCCCCACCACAGCAACAGCTCACACGACAGAGCGCTCCATCACACGGTTATTCGTCTTATCCACAATCAGGCTATACTGGTTCTCCAGCATCCACGTCACAGCACGCTCCTGCTACGCCGCACACACAACCCCAGTCTTACATCCAACCATCACAAACGGCCCCACATCCGTCCCACGTCTCTCAACCCCCGCACGGTTCTCAACCCGCGCACTCTGCACATCCGCCCACCCAAACTGTACCCGCCGCGCACCCAACCCACGCGCAAATGCAATCATCGCAATCAGTTCCGCATGCGCAGGCACAACAACAGATGCATCACCCCGACGCTGCGCGTCCCGCGTATGTGTCTCCCGCGGAGACCATGCATGCGAGGGAGGTGAGGTTCCCTATGAGCTCAATGGCCGAAGAAGAACGCGAACGTGAGCGAGAGAGGGAGCGTGAACGTGAGCGCGAGAAGGAGCGGGAGCGAGAAAGGGAACGCGAACGTGAGCGGGAGAACCAGCGCGAGCGCGAGCGAGAGAGTCAAAGGGAGCGGGAAAAAGAGCGCGAGCGACTGGCGGAGCTGAGAGAAAAGGAGCAGAGGGAGAGAGAACGCGACCGAGAGAGGGAGGGCGTCATGCACGAGGTGCTCAAGCATTGCACGGTGCTCTACCATTTCGCGACTCGTTACGGTGAGGATCAACCGTTTTCTGGTCATCCCCCCTGATGTTTTCCAGCACAACTGCAATCGTCGACGCCTCTGGCACAACCGTCTCCGGAAGAGCTCGCGGAGATGACACACCGTGCCCAAGAAGTCGTTCGCCTTCTTGAATCTCTGCGATCACCCTCTTCAGGCAAATTAACACATGCATCTGCATCGTCCACTCTAGTACCCTCCTCGGCGCCTCATTCGTCCATCACATCGGCCGCATTTGGTGACCGAACGAATCCTCATTCCGGTCCTTCTGGCGGGACATCGATCGATCTCGACACGCGCGCACCCAAGCGTCCCTGGGAAGAGACACAGAGTTCCAACCTCCCACATGTCTCGCAACTCCATCTCTCCAGCTCACCCATTGGCACAAGTCAGGGTGGACAAACCGCCGCCGAACGGAGCGCCGCCGAGAAGGACATGGAGATCATCCGCACCAAGCGCGCGCTGACGACGAGCTTGGCAGCCGCAGCCGCGGCGGCAGGCGGGACGGGTTCCGTGGCGGGTGCGGTCGGGGGTGCGGTCGGGGGTGCGGTCGGTGCCGGGAAGAGCAAGTACCGGAAACGAAGCGTGCGTGCTTTTTTTTTTATCGCGTTTAAACCTCCCGACTGACCAACGTGCGCCATGGTCAGCGCGCGACACCACCTGGAAAGTGTCACTCGTGCAACATTCGCGAGACGCCAGAATGGCGACGGGGTCCGGATGGTGCCCGGACGTTGTGCAACGCGTGTGGTCTTCGTGCGTGTCGATGGCTCTGTGTGCCCGTTGTCTGATGCCCGATGACAGATTACGCCAAACTCGTGCGGAAACGCGACAAGGCGATCGCAGCAGACGGCGGCTCTGGCAACGTCATGCGCATCGACATGGACATGCTGCGCGCCTCGGCACGCGCCGCCGAGAACGAAAAGGCCGCCCGCGCCGCCACACACGGCACGCACTCCAGCGCGGCCTCTGGGAGCGGTTCCAATGCCAACGGGGACATGGACAAGATGAGCGCGCACACGAGTTCGTTCCAGATCGTGCCGATGAATATGAGCATCGACAATGACGCGGGGGCAGGGCCGGCGCAGACGCAGACGCAGACACAGCAGCAGAGTCAACCAGCGCAGACGCAGGTACCGCCGCCTGCAACGCAACTGGCGACGCCGGGCACGCCGCATCTCCACTCACACGGCGTTGGGTCGGGACAGGGCCAGCACCCGCCGCCGCCTGCGCACAGTGCGCACTACGCGCATGCACATTCTCATTCTCATTCCCATTCGCAGAGCCAGAGCCAGAACCAGACGCGCGCACCGCCCCCGCCGTGGGCGGGAAAAACGTACGGCCAAGAGATGCAGCACCCCCAACAATCGTTTATGCGAACGTCGCACTCGGTGTCGAGCGGGGCGTCACCACCCTGACCGCTTCGACGCGATATGATTTCCGTTGGAATTCATGATACCCCCGTTTTTTTGGGATCCTGTTGAGGATGCACTTTTTTTTTGAACGCGCCACAATGCTGGCCAAAGAAAAATGTCCAAGTCACAATATACACCCTCGTAATCCATGTACTTGTTTTTGTAGATACGCGTCCGTCGTTGTGCTTTCGCTTTTTTTTGTCGTCCTGTACACGATCGTACTGTTTGAAAGCGCGTCTCGCTGTGACCTGTTTTATTGTTGGCACTGATTCCGCGTGCAATCCACGTGTAGGACGCGCATGGGCATATGTGGGGTGGTAATATCCAAGATCACACCAAACACCCTGCCGCCACGTGTGCCTCGCCGGCGCTGTCATCATGCGTTCTAGTCCAAACGCGTCGTATGCCCCAAGGACGCCGACATCACGTATCATTCTATCACCGGCGATCGCCGCGGGGTCTGGACGCGGAACGACGGTCAGATTCCGTCCGCACGCCCTGCCAGTTGACGGTGTGGCGTTGATAGGCCATCGCCGGTGACATACGCGTATCGGGGTTTGGGCAGGGGCCAGCCCATCGCTCGGACATGCACGATCTCCAGATCGGTGCGCAGGGCGGTGGGAAGTCCGAGTCAAGGGGCGAGCGGGGTCCATTCGATGTCGCGCGTGGACGGGCACCTGATCCGACGATGTGACAGAGAGAGAGAGAGGTGGATGTCGTCACCCACGTCGGAGGGCACGTTTCTTTTTTTTTTATTTTTTTTTTGGTCGCTTCCGTGTTGGCGTTCGGGCCGCAGCGCTGTGGCAAATTGCGACCCGACGACATGCACACGGGGGGCCCGGCGTTTTGAATTTTGCGCAGCGACCGGTCCGAGGTGTGCATGAGACCATGACGACGTCCCCTCGTGGGGGCAGAAGGGGTACAGCGGTACGACACACGTCTGTGTTCGCGGAGAGCCCGAGGACGGGCACGCGGCTGTGCGATGGGCGAGAAGGAGAAGCACGGGCAAGGTCTAGACCTGACGCGCCGACGTCGTCCGGCGTCTTCAAGTCGTTCGAAGCCGTACTTACGGAGGACGGCAACACGCACGAACACGAGGGAGGCATGCGTCCGTCCATCGACCGTGCGGTCAAGGTGGCGCCTCAGTTGAACATGGATACCGCGGACAATGACCTCGGAAGGGAGGGGAGGGCGATGGGAACGCCACAAAGCATGCGACGGTGTCGTAACGCGAACCCGTTTGGGGCGGGGAGAGAAGGCGCATGGACGCGTTCGGAAGGCGACGAGGTAAATTTAAACTTTACTTTTGGACCGGGTTAGTTGGGTAACTTAATCTGGCGTTCTCCTCCACGGCGTTCGAAGTCACACATGCGGACGTTGCTCGCCGTCGATCGGCGTCCAATGTCCGCTTCGTTACCGCCAGGCTCTCAAGCATATTCCCGGGGCTGACCGGTGATGTCGGTGTTCTACGAAGCCACTTCAACCTGAAGGTTTCTGTGTCAGTGGGTATGAAAAACGTACAGGTCAGCGTGTCATCGTGGTCGCCTTGCAGCCACTTACATGTACCCGCCATCGGTCCCACGATGTCTGATTCGCGAAGCATCCCAAAGAGGTGGTTTGTCACCTAGAAACAACATACGCCCATCTTCGGGTAGTCAGATGACGGTTAGATTCTCCACTTCTTTGCCGTTAGACGTGATCGTGCTCGCACTTACCCCACTCATTGGCAATGGGGACACTTCTTCACCCACGCACAGCCTCCACACCTTCTCTTCTCGCATGTTCCGAGTTGCCCAACAGAGTCTGGTCTGCCTGCGCCGGCCAACCGTGGACGGCCACAAGGTGGAATAAACTGCGTCGACCCATGTTCTATATAGAAAGGTACAGGCACACGCGAACTCAGCTGACCATTCATTTACCCATCCGAGCGTTCACTGAACTCAAACGCAGCCACATCGTCCCTGGGTCCTGCTTATCCCCATTTGACCAAACCCGAGCTATCTAGACGCCTTGCGCAATGTTAGATAGTGGCATGATCAGATTTGCCAGATGAAACCGGGGTTCGTGTCGTTCGACGGCTTGGCCATCCTGGCGCTGACGCATCCTTGATGGGATCTGGTCTTCTTGAACCCCGTCGTGCAGCGTTCTTCATCGTCGCCTGTACTTGGGTTGGGGCGGTACTGTAGCTAGCTGAACGTTCGCTCAGTGAAGGGCGTCGAGCGTCCCCCTCATGTCGCAGCGATCGATCCTTGCGGGACGTTGTACCGATAGGCCGTTTCAAATGATCTCGACATCTCTCTGCCACCGCTGATCAAGTAGATTCCCTTCCGTCGCCCTATCGACACGCGCGCACGTCGATTGCGCGATCGGTTTCAGGTTGACATCTCGTTGGACCCTTTTGTTGGTTGCATTCGGTTAAATGACAGGATTTACTTCCGCAATCAAGAACCACGTCCAGATGAAACAAGGTTTCGCGGGTCGATATGTATCGTTTTCAGAACGCACGTCCGAAAGAGTCGTCCAATCGGGGGACGACACGCTCGAGGACTTGGTTTGATGGGTGACGTTACAGGTTATCTACGGGAACGTTGATAGGCTCAGGATCTCTTGGAAGACGCTTGGGAGATGCGTCTGGAGGTGGAACCCCTGTCGGTGATAGACTTGGTGTGCTGTTGCGCGTCACATGGCCTTGTCAACCAATCATCGCACGGATGATGTGGTTGATCAGTTCGGAACGGCGTTGGTCGAGAGCATGTGTTCAAGAATTGCTCGGATCAGCGACGTGGTCGCTCAGGCTTTCGGATGCCATCAGATACACGATTGTCTCAGGGTAAGACGGTTGAGCCACGATCGGGAGGATTCGGAATGAAAAGATGATCACTACCCGGGTCGTACCGGGTGGAAAAGGTAAATCAGGTCGGCCAGTTTTTGGACCGAACAACCTCCGTTGGACCCCGAGCGCAATAAAATTATTATAAGGTTTATGTTGCTCTCCATTCTCCGTTTCTTCACGAGATCTCTCTTCGAGTAATTTCACGGATCTGGTCAATTTTTAGCTTTCGGAGCGCTGATTGCTGTCAATGCTGTGTCGTCGTCGTGGGGGTGCTTGGGAGAAGGAAGCTTGACATTCCCACACTATTTGCACTGCTTATGCAAGCCCACGAACGACCGTTTGAGCTGGACCAACACATACGTTCAACGTTCAACGCGTCTGCGAATTTCTGAGAACAGGGCAGACTGGGATCTGCTAGAATGCATAGAAGTTATGTCCGTGCAGCACAATCTATTTCTGCAACACCTCTAAACCTTCGGCAAGCAAGTGCGGCCATATATCCGCCCCTCCCGTAAGCCTGCCCCAGGTGGCGCATTTAACGTATTGACGAGTTTCAGATTGTATCGTAGATTGTTGAGAGCACACAGGAGACTCCCGATCGAGATGCGTTCACTAGGGGATGCGTATGTCAAGGACGGTAAGCTGTACGGTTCCTCATTTCCCGCCACCTAAACTGTCCCGCCGCCACAGAGTTTCGACGACACCGGGAGGTTACAAATCCTGTCCATATCATGGGTTTCCTAACGCAGTGGAAGATGTATCTCGATGAACTACCCCGTGACCCCAGCGCCAAGAATTTTAAGAAATTGGATCCCACCGTGTTCGAAAAGGTGATTCGCGACTTGTGAATGGTTTATTATCGACTTGACTGATTACGTAGATGTCTGCAGAGCAGGTGGGGCAGCTGTACGAGCTCATGCACGCGTCAAAGGACGTTTGGAAGCCCGTCAATGAGGATGGATCGGACCCGGAGCGTAGTAGTTCATGATACGATGTCGTGTCGTCTCATACACTTGGTCTGACTTCGGGAACACACAATCGGTATAAATACATTGTCCGAGACTACGTACGAAAATCGACATGAGCGCTCCCAAGGATGACGGTCTGTGGTTGCCCCTTTCCCGACAGTTTCCGGAGTTTGTCGGGCCGCCGAATTTGATCCCAGGTGCTTGTGAACAAATTCACCTGACTATAAAGGGCCCATAGTTACTACCCAAGGTTTATCGCACCAACTACCATGTCTCAGGCGGCGGTCAGTCTACACTCGTTTTCCCTGCCAGAATTCCTTGACACTCATCACAACAGTCCATCCCCTCCAACAACCGGCCCTATGCCGATCTTCCCCCTATCATTACCCGAATGTTCGAGGCCAAGGCGCGCAAAGGTACCATCACCGTTGACGGGCGCAAATTCTCACGTTGAAACGTTGATCAGGTCTGACCTTTGAGCAACTGGCACAGGCTATCGGAAAAGACGAGATCTGGGTCGCTGCAGCGTTCTATGGTCAGGTGTGTCTTCATCACGCGATCGGTTGGTACGAGCCTAGATCGTCTGATCTAACATCCCTTTCAGGCGAAATTGGCGCCGGAAGAGATCGAAGCGCTCGCGCGCGTGCTTGACATTCCCCTTGCGTCCATTCAGGGCGAGCTGGGTTCGCATTGGTGGCCGAACCGTGGGTTGGGACCCATCCCTCCGACGGATCCCGTCGTCTACCGGCTGTACGAGGTACGGTGATCCCTTTTGAGCGGTGCACCGAGGTTAATCGCTCTATGACGCGCGTAGAGTGTTTTGGTCTACGGCCATGCCATCAAGGTGTGTGATACCCCTCACCCTTTCAGACTTTTTAACTCTAACATCCATAACACCAGTCTGTCATTCACGAAAAGGTATGTACTTACCGTGATGCGTCAACACGAGCCGACACATTCCCTCCCAGTTCGGTGATGGTATCATGTCCATGATCGACTGCAAGGTTAACGTCACCAAGAAACCCGACCCAAAGGGTGACCGTGTGGTCCTCACATTCGAGTAAGCGATCAAGCCGCTTCAAAGCGATCGTTCTAACGGTGCTCTCTTCCGACAGTGGAAAATTCTTGCCCTACGCCAAGTGGTAGATCAGACTGTTCATGTACATGTCCTAAATACACACCGTTATAGACGCAAGGCTCTGACCGTGCATGTCTTTTTTGGTCCGATATTCTGTGATCTTGTGTTGCATCCCAATCTGAGCTCAGGCAAGGGTCCTACACGTGTGAAGGGTCAGAGTCTAGGTTTTGTCCCTTGTGCGGTACACGATGTATCGAACCATGCTCAACGCGGACCTGTGCCAGTGAGGGGATGGTTTCATATGTTACATGCAAGAGGATTGACAAGTGGGGCATCGTGCACTCGCACACTAAACCCGTCGCCGCTAGTACGCCTTTTCAAACCTGGCGTAGGAGACCAACCAGCTTTGCTTCAGACACTCGCGACTTGCTCGAATCTCGCATGGTCCGGTGCATTCTGTGTCACCCAGTTCGTTGTACATAAAGCCAGCATTCTCGCACTCTTTTAGTGCTGCATTTCACCCATTCTTCGAAGTTGACCTTTGAATGTTTCAACGAGCAACTCTTTAGTGCCACTTTGGACCATGTCGTAAAGGTGGTGGACATTCGCTATATTCTGCAAACAAATAGCCCAGACGACGAGAGCGGTGTACGCATAACCACAGGCAAGATGCATTCTTCACACCATACTGAGAGTGTCAACAGTAAACAACCTTGTGTTATTCTCGAAAGCGCCAAGAACGTCTACCAAACAGACAACACACATTTGGGACTTGTCATGCACCGCTCGACAAGTTCACGTGCCCACCAAGCATGAACTAATTATAATTGTTGTCCCAGCTGCCAGCGCCGCACAGGTCTCTCCAGTCGGCTGTGGTAAGAGAGGATCAATATCCGCGATTTGCCCTAGCACGGTGGAGTAACACACCCGGAACCTGTTCCGTGGAGACTTCAGCCGGCGCTTCAGCAAATACGACGGCAAATCCGCTAGAACACCGGTCAATGTCAGTGCAAAATTCAGTGCCAGTCATCGAACGAAACGCACTGGTGGAGGTGCCAATCAATGTGACTAGAAAAAACCGGGTGTGAGATCAACGACTGGTGTCTAATAGGATTTTCGATGGCAGTTTACTCACCAGTGAAGGAACCAAGGCCCCGGGTTATCGGTGACAAAACGGATGGTTAGGTTGTCTGTAAGCTCAGTTCCCATCGACGTCACGTCACGTCGGACAGGATTCACGAAGTTGGTGGCGTCACTACCCGCATGCCTCACGACCGAGAATGCGTGCTATAAAAGGCATCTAAATGTTGAGAGATGAGAGATCGAAATGGATCACATACACCGTGCATGTGGATAGGGTGCTAAGGAAGCGTGCGAGAGTCAGCCTGAATCGAGGTTTCGCGACTGTTAAACTCACAGGACCACCAGGTGGGCCATTGATGTTGGGCACACTTATCTCTACGACCTTGTTCGGAGGAAGTTCATAGACACTTCCGCTAGGCAGCAATTGCGCGGGATGCAAGTTTCCGCTGAGAATCTGGAGAAGAACAGGGATAGGAGGGTCTACGAAGGATACGTTATTCATGTCGAACAAGCTCGTCTCCGTGTTGAGACCGGGAGTAAGCACAATGTTTACGTCCGCATTTCCAATTCCGGGAATCCCAGGAGCGGATGGGTCGATCAGTGGGTGAAGATCGCCCTCGTCAAAGGCGAGTTCATACGGACCAGGTTCTGAGGTAGGATCCTCAATCGGCGCCCAATTGTATCGCAGGATGGCTGAGTTCATACCGCCAGTGAAATTGCCGTCTGGACTGGCGCGAATCCAATAGTTTCCAACGGGCTGGTCCGCTTTAACAACCACAGAGTAGCGTTGACCAGCTAAGACGGGCAGAGAGTCAACTTGTACGGGGGTCACTTCGTTCCCATCCACCTCGATGATGGTCAACTGGTGACCATCGATCGTGAAGTTGAATTGAGATTCGCAGGAGATGCTGACGACACGGAAGCGGTAGCGTAACCCACTTTGGACATTGATGACTGCGAGCGGGGCCGCTGGACCATCACCATAGCGCCCGAGGCCATTGATTAAAGTCGAGTCAGGAATAACTGCACCGAGGATAGCGCCGAGTTGGAGAGCTGACGTGTGATACCTGTGTAAATCAGCTCAACCTCGAATCATCGTTACACAAACACTCGCTCACCAGTCTGAGAGGGTTATAACCGTATTTTCTATTCGCAGTTTTGCGTAAGAAAAACCACGTATACATGTTGATGGCACCTACCATCATCAACGTCATATAATTCCTGCAGTGGGTCGAGAGGATCATAGAGAACCAGGGGTCCTCGGAGTCCGTCACAGTATTGAGTGGCATAGTGTGAGTGGTACCAGTATGTTCCACTCTGGCTGCCGACGTCAAATTCGTACAGAAAGGAGTCTGTCTGGTTAATTGGGCACTGAGTAACCCAGGAAGCACCATCGGCGAAGTTGGACCCGTGCTGAAAGATTCCGTGCCAATGCTTTGGGCAGTACATAAGGACATAGGCCGTGAAATAAGTAGTATGATCACTCACGATGCTTGTTTCGATGTCCATGGTATCATCGGTGAGTTGGTTTGAAACTAGAATCGAAAAATGATCGCCCTAGAAGGAAGTGAGCACGCGATCCAATGTCGGTATAATGTCACCTTTTGAGCTGAGATCAGCGGCGGAGGGTATACACCATTAACAAGAATCGCTCTGACGAATATCAACAATACATCAAGGAACAGCGGTCGACATGGCCTTACGATCGATTAAACCCATCAGGCGCGACATAACCATTCACGATGGTCATTTCGCAATCAGGACCCAAGGTTGCACGCGATTCGAGGCTGGTACTGGCCGAAAGATGCGGGATAGAGGATGCAAATGCATCGGAAGCGACCAGGGAAAACACAAGTAAAGAGAGGGATAACATCGCAGATGTTATGAGAGGATTGGGGCGAGAAATACCGGGTTGCTCGTCCTTCCTTTATACTTGAGAACCATAAGGATCGGCGAGACATCACCGCAGCTCCTTTTTGGAACTCAACCTCCACTTCCTTTTCTTGCATCGCACCATTCGACCTTCATAACACAGTGCGACCAGATCTGGTCGGGTGGCGATTACTCGTTCATTTATCCTGTCAGATTAAGGGAGTAGAAACGTACAGGGAAAAAACCCTACCAAAAGACGGTAGGCATAACTTGGGGAAGAGGACTGGATCGCTCCCAGTTGTACCAACGAAATCGGTTTATCGGGCAAGATTGGGTAAGAAGACCCACACCCTTCCCGTTGGATGACACAAGATACGAATAAGAGACACCGCGTGGATGCATATCTATTAGTGGTAATGAGTAGCAACAAGGAGACCCATGGTGGCTCACCGTGACAATGGAAATGCAACAAGAGTAGGGTAACCCAATAACTAGCAAACACAACCTAAGCGGAAGATCGGAGACCCCGACCTAATATGAACATCAATATGCTAACTACGGCCACCAAAAGCGGGTTAAAAGCGTCAGTGACCCCGCGCGCTATACCGTTCAGACCTGAGTCATCTGAGTGGATGGGTAGAGCGAGTCCTGTAACTCGCCCTGTAATTCCCAATGCAGGTAATGACAGCTGGTATGCTGCCTTCCTCTTGGAGAGACTAGTGGTGTCTCAGCGTTGGCTCGCTGACGTGGAAAGCTATTCATGCTGTCAGAGTTTTCAGAAGTGTTGGGTCGATGTCGATGTCGGAATTCACGATCTCCAAGGTCACTGGATCAGAAATCCAACAGAATTGCTTCCACTGCCGGTCCAGACATGAGGGTGATAGAGCGAGAGATGTGGCAGTTGACCATAGTAATACTGTAACACGAACACGACCTAAGCCAGTACTAGAGCCTGGGTCTGATTTTTCCGTGGGAAACTAGAGCGGAGGCACTTGCCGGACTTAGCTAGCTTGATCAGACAGGCATTGCTTGCACTCATTTTATAGGATTAATGCCTCAAGATCGCGTACCGCAGGAGGACCCACCATTTCGGGGGAGGGTTGGCCGAGGGATTCTATGTTGGAGGCCAGCCCGTCCATGTCGATAGCTACATTTAACATGCACTACTTTTCCTTTTTTGGGGTCGCAATGTGGTAACCTTTCACGGTCATGCGGAGCGTCATCAATTGACCAGATAAGAGGACCCTTGGCAGTAGGTCGTTTGCGCCTGGGTATGAATGGGCACGCACACTCCCGTTTCGCTTCACCACGTCCATGCGGTACACACCACACACACGTAATTTTCTATGTGCTATACGCGTCTCGCTCATTTCGCTCACCTCCACGTTCTAGTTGACTGGAGATGAGCCATTCTATTTATTTCTACACACCTTCCTTACTCACTAATGTAGTTTAACTTACTCCCCATAGTCGCCTGCTCCCAAGATTCTATGCCAAATTTGATTCAACGTTGCGATACTCACACCAAATGCACAACCCTGCTACGTTTCGCCACCGGCATGAGCCTGGAACGCTTTCAACTGAATGTATTACATGCAGCAACTGCAATCACACTTCAAGTGTGTGCATGGAGGAAGGCGCGACCGGGATACCGACCCTTCAACGCGCCGTACGGGGGGCTATGAATTCAGTGGCGATGAGTTACATCATTTGTTCGCTGAAAAGTGCCACGACGGACGCTGCTCTCGCCATAGATTGCAATCTTCTGCGTTAGGATAGATCGAAACTAGCGCGATTAGCTAGGCGTACAATTCACACTAACTGAATTGTTCTACTCCATCTGTATCCCTTCGCCGCCTTCCATTCTGTCGTTCGGTGCACCATCTGCGAAGACGATCGCCGACCTTGCGGGAACCATGGCTGGATACCGTTGACTGGCCAAACCCAGTTTCAATCCCGCCTCCAAGTCTGCCTTGGACACCATGTGCGAACGTTTCCCGTACATCGAGGATGACTCGAGAGCCTAGAGTGAACGCCACCACTACCGCGCCAACCGCCGATAACACTAAACCCGACCACCATATCCCTCCAAGTATTCCCGAGATATTCAAGATATCGAGGAGATTAATCAGGAGATATCTTTTGCCGTATCGTCGACCTTTATTTGGCGAAGTCTTTTCAAGTTGTTATGATTCATTACCTGCACAATCACCCATTGTTTGATCCTAGCTCCCCTGAGCCCCACAGTTAAGCAGGTGGTGCGATAAAATCATATTATCGCCGACATTGTTGCGTTACCTGGCATCATGCTTCTGAACGATAATCAGGCACCGCTGGAGCTGTTGCTACAACTTGCCAGTACTACTTCACTTCTGCTAGTATTGGGAAATCTGGCTCTTCCCGGTGAGTAATTGACCCTGATCATTTTTACAGAAGCTCTTCTTTCTGATGAGATCATGGAGCTAGCAAATATGATACCATGGTCATCGTTGCGGTTGCGGTTTCCGGTGCGTACCATATTCTCTCAAACTTTGCCGTCCATCCACTATCCCCAAGAATCAGTCACGGTATCCTCATTTCTCGAAGCTTCCAGCACTGAGGACAGTCAATGAAGGACAGACCAGGTACTTGGGCGTCACCAAAGAGGAATTGATGCATCACAACATCGTCGTTCCGCTCCATGTCTCCTTCGTCTCAAAATCGTCCTCATATTAGTCCACCTTTCTACCACTGTGGTGCTTGCCGCCCTCAGGGTCATCAATGTCCCACATGATGACGTCACCACTTCATCGGCCCCGTGCCTATTGAATCCCAATCTTCGAGGTCAACTGTCGTTATCGCTCGTCGCATATTCCGTGACTCGCCCACACTGTTCGATTGCACCACGTTCAATACATAAATATATATTCACCCCCTAGACCGCACTCATTATTGGCTCCACCGCGATGGTCAAGGCATGCATACAACCGCTCTGACTCTCGTCGACATATACGCTCGGTCTCCTCACACCATGCATGCCATGATATACTTCTGTTTCATAACTCACCCACAGGTAGACGTCATCTTTCGTCCACGCCTCTACTTGTCCCTCTGACCCGATCAGTCATCCTCATTATGGATGCATATACGTGGCCAGTACCGCCCGCATCGTTCTTGTCTGCCTCTCCAACATGGGCTATCACTTGAAGGATCGTTTGCGGTCCAACCCGCGTTGTGGCCCCCGCGACTGATGCGGTTCGCATCTAGACTTCCCACCATCCCACGATCGGGAAGGACTCACATGTAGGTGAACGAACGAGTAACGTCGTGCGAACCCATACATGACACAATAACACTGATGGACCCAAAACCATCGGAAAATCTGGGGACACGACGGGCACTGCCTCGACGAGGTTGCTGGGTCGCTTAGTAAGGACCAGCACACCACGCGACGGGAAGGCGCACAAACAAAAAGGACATGAAGCAACCATCGAAGTGGAGGAGCAAGGGTACTGAGCCTGTGAGTGCGGGTCCTACTTTTCTACGGCACCGCGAAACGGACGAGGTGGTTGGGACAGATTATTGCCCCTTCTCAATCATCGTGTGGAAGCTCGTTGATGATTTGAAACACCGTACTACTTAGAGTAACCATCTGCAGTGATAGGGGGTGCCTTAAATCCATGTACTGTCTAGAGGTAAGCATGGCTGGCGAGTCTTGTAACATCCTGGCCTCACTGTCTCACGTGCCTGATGTGAGGATCAGACCAAAGTGCGTTAACAATACATTCGTCATGCCGTAATGATGGCTATCATTGAGACGCGTCGTGCACAAGCCGGAGGAAATTCCACAAGCATGACCTCAGCCCTACGGGTGATATTTAGGCACTGGTAAATCTGTTCGAGTCTCGGGTGATATGGTATACTCCCTTCTATTCCCGGTATACCATCATGATCTGGTTCACCATGTGTAAAGCTCTGGCATCTCATAACCGAAAATCACACAATCCACATCTCTCTCTGACATTGTATTTTTATTCCTGCTCGCTTCCTCCGAGTTGATCTTTGGATTCTTTAACGAGGAACTCCGTGGAGGTTTCTGCACAATTCCAAATTACCTGGTACTTCGGACAGATATAGGAAAAACAGATGTCTACTGCATTCTCATTCAGATAAATAATCCAGACAATAAATACCACGAGAGCCAAGCATATATAGGCATAACCATAACATTATCCTTCAGTCCCTATTGGGAGAGTTAACAATAAATAGTCTTCTGTTGTTTTCCCTGTCGAAAGCACCGAGAACGTTTGCCAATGAAATTTGAGACTTATTATGCGCGGTTACGAGTTCACATACCAAACGTTCATGTATGATCGCTCTAAAGGCAAAGCGATTCTAGTTGCACAACTGACTCCAGTCGGCTGTGGTAAGAAAAGATCAATATCTACGATTTGTCCAACCAGCGGGGAAACAAACCCGGAACCTGTTCCGTAGAGACTTGAGACGTCGATTCAGCAAGTACAGCAGCAAATCCACTAGGACACGAGTCAAAGTCAATGTAAATTCAGTGTCAGTCATCGAATGAAACGCACTGGTGGAGATGCCAATCAATGTGACTGGAAATCGGGCATGAGGTCATGACGAGGCCTAACAAGACTTTTGACGATTTACTCACCAGTGAACGAACCAAGGTCCCGGGTTATCGGTGACAAAGCGGATGGTGACGTTGTCTGTAGAGTCACTTCCCATCGACACGACGTCGCGTCGCACGGGATTCACGAAGTTGGTGTCGTTGCTACCAGAGTGTCTCACGACCGAAAATGCATGCTATAAAACATATCAAATTAATGAGAGACGAATGATCGAAGTGGATCACATACACCGTGCAAATGGATAGGGTGCTAAGAATGGGTGTAAGAGTCAGCTTGGACAGAGGTTTCACGAATATTACACTCACAGGACCACCAGGTAAGAAACCATTGTTAGGAAAGCTGATCTCTATGACCTTGTTCGGAGGAAGTTCATAGATACTTCCGCTGGGTAGCAACTGCGCAGGATGCAACTTTCCGCTGAGGATCTGGAGAAGCACAGGGGTAGGAGGGTCTACGAAGGATACACCGTTGATTTGGAATAATCTCGTCGACGGGTTGAGGCTAGGAGCAAGCTGAAGATTTACGTCCGCATTTCCAATTCCGGGAATCCCAGGAGCGAGAGGGTTGATCAGTGGGTGAAGGTCGCCTTCGTCGAAGGTGAGTTGATACGGGCCAGGTGTTGAGGTGGGATCCTGGACTGGTGCACCATTGTATCGCAAGATGGCTGAATTCAAGCCGCCAGTGAAATTTCCGCCCGGCGGACTAGCGCGAATCCAATAGTTTCCGACGGCCTGGTTTGCTGTTACAACCACAGAGTAGCGTTGACCAGCTAATATGGGGATAGAGTCAACTTGTACGGGGGTCACTTCGTTCCCGTCCACCTCGATAATGGACATCCGGTGACCATCGATTGTGAAGTTATATTGAGGATCGCAGGACATGCTAACGACCCGGAAGCGATAGCGTAATCCACGCCGAACATTGATGACCGCGAGCGGGGCCGCTGGACCGCCAGGATAGCGCCCGAGACCATTGATTAAAGTCGAGTCTGAAGTAACTGGACCGAAGATATTGCCGAGTTGGGGAGCTGGTGTGTGATACCTGTGTAAATCAGCTCAACCTCGAATTATCGTTAGACAAAAACTCGCTCACCAGTCTGAGAGTGTTATAACCGTATTTTCTGTTTGCAGTTTTAAGAAAAAAATGTATACAAATTGATGGAAACCTACCATCATCAACGTCATATGATAATCGCATGGGGTCGAGAAGATCATAGACAACCAGGGGTCCTCGGAGTCCGTCACAGTATTGAGTGGAATAGTGCGAATGGTACCAGTACGTTCCGCTCTGACTGAAGACGTTAAATTGGTATGTGAAGGAGTCTGTCTGGTTAATTGGGCACTGAGTGACCCAGGTAGCACCATCAGCAAAGTTGGACCCTTTCTGAACAATTCCGTGCCAATGCTTTGGGAAGTACGTAAGAACATGGGTCGCGAACTGAGCAGTACGATCACTCACGATGCTGGTTTCTATGTCCATGGTAGTATCGGTGAGTTGGTTTGAGACTTGAAGCGAAAAATGATTGCCCTAGAAGGAGGTCAGGACGCGACGTGGCGTTGTTATAATGTCACCTTTTGAGCTTTGATCAGTGGTGCGGGATATACACCATTCACAAGAACCGCTCTGAGGAATATCAACAATATATCAGGACACAGCAGCCTACATGGCCTTACGATCGATTAAACCCATCAGGCGCGACATAGCCATTCGCGATGGTTAGTTGACTATTAGGACCTAATGCGCGCGATTTGAGGTTAGTATTGGTCGAAAGGTGTGGGATAGAGAAGGCAAATGCATTGGAAGAGACCAGAGAATGCACGAGTAAAGAGAGGGATAACATCACAGATGCTATGAAGGGATTAGAGTGAGTAATGCCGGGTTGCTCGTCTCTCTTTTATAGTCGAGAAAACTAAGGATCGCCCCAGATCCTTTTTGGAGCCCAGCCTCCACTTCCTTTTCTTGTATCGCACCATTCGACCTTCATAACAGTGCGACCAGATCTGGTCGGGTGGCGATTGCTATCAAATTAAGGGAGTGAGTGAGGTACCGGGGGAAAACCCTATCAAAGACGGTAGGGGTAACCTTGGCGGGGGGGAGTGGACTGGATCGCTCCTGGTTGTAGTAATCAATTTAGTTTATCGGGCAGGATTGAGCAAGAAGAGCCACCCCCTGGATAACACAAGATACGAACAACGGACGCCGCGTGTGTGTATATCTGCCAGTGGCTATGAGTAGTAACAAGGAGACCCATGGCGACTCACCTGACAGTGGACACGCAACAAGAGTAGGCTATGCCCTATAACTAGCAAGCACAACTTAAACAGAAGATCGAGAGATTCCGACCCAATATGAACATCAATCTGCTGACTACGGCAATCGAAGTGGATCAAAAGCGTTAGAGACCGCACTGTACCGTTCAGACCTGAGTCATCTGAGTCGATAGGCGAGTGAGTCCTGTAACTGGACCTATAATTCCCAATGCAGGTAATGTCGGCTAGTGTGCTGCTTTCCTCTTGGAGAGACCAATGGCGGCTCTCCTGAATACAGCGTTTGCTCATCGACATGGATTGTTCCTGCTGTCAGAAATTTCAGAAGTGTTGCCAGGTCGACGTCGATGCCGGAATTTGCGACCCTCCAAGGTCATAGAATCAGATATCCAACAGAATTACCCTCTACTTCTGGCCCAGAAATGTGGATGATAGAGAAAGAGATATGGTAGTTGGCCATGGTAATAACTTGACAGACCACGAACATGACTTGGGCTAGTACTAGAACCGATATGTGTCGTGACCTTGCCGTGGGAAACTAGGGCGGAGGCTTGCAGACTTGGCAGGTTCGAGTCGAACCGCTTTGCAAGTTTCTCTCTCGCAGTGCGCACGCTATCCACGGCTCTCACCAGCCACGAAGAACACTGCGGCGCTAATCATCGCGTCCAGGCATCCTAGATGGCATCTGTAAAACTTGATTTCAGATCCGGAGGCGTTCTGGAGCAGGCAACTATGAATATCCCCAATCCGGTTCAAGGCGCTACTCCTGTCCCTTTGAGACAGACAGCCAGGCATTCACGCCATCGACAGGTGTCGCCACATATCCTCGGTTCTGGAGAGCGGGCAGTATAACCCCCTTACTGAAAGGGTTATGCGTCCAAGTCAATCCTCTCGTTTTACAACAGCCTCGTCATAGCAGATACTAACAAAATTAATGCCAAGTGTGTCATATATCCCCTTGCATCCCACGTCGCCAGTGGGGTGTCCCATGTAATGAGGGGATACTTTGGTTGCTAGCTTGATGAACTTGCTTAAAATTCAGCCAAGCGAGGTCGCAGTGTCGTCTTGCACAACTGGTGTGGCATGCCGGAAGCTTGGGGGACCAGGTATTCTCTTGGCGGAGTGGCGAAACGTGACATTCATTCTACACGCGGGTCGACAGACCGTACACCGGTACGGTCCACACCGACACGTGCAGCCTGCAGTGTTCATCAGATCCTCTCTGTGCATAGGGGAAGGCACCAACCAGGGTACAGTGCTTTCAATACGTCTTAGGGACTATAAATTCAAGTTATATCATGTGTTCACTGACCAGTGTCGAGACAGGCGTCAGCATCGGCATACTTGGGGTGGATCGAAACTAAGGCTATTAACTAAGTGTACAATTCACACTAGCTGAGTTATTCTGGTCTCCGTCTGTATCTTTGCGTCGCCTCCAATTCCGTCATTCGGTGAACCATCTGCGAAGACGATCGCAGACCTTGCGACGTCACGGCTGGATATCGTTGACAGGCCAAATCCAGTGTCAATCCCGCCCCCAAGTCTGCCTTGGACGTCATGTGTGCATTCCCCGTACACCGAGGATGAGCCAAGGGCTTAGAGTGAAAACTGCTACCTCGCCCACTGCGGACAACACTAGATCCAACCACCCTGTCCGTCCAAATTTTCCTGAGATACTGAAGGTGTTTGTCAGGACCTCACAAACGGCGACCCGAAAAGAACCACAATGAAAGCGAGTGAATGAAGATATCAAAACTAGGGAATATACAGACGAGAGCTCGGCTACTTATTCTTGTGCGGCGTAGCTAGTGGGTACCGTATGGCGTGATCGTGACGAGTGAACACCTGGCATGGTAGAGAGTCCGAAACAATACACGGAACTTGGTGAATCAGAGGACAAGGAACATGTGAGACTGGAGACAACGGGAAGGAACGGATGTAGGGACGGAGCAGATCGCTGGTGGCTTAGTCTTGTGAATGGTATTCATTGCTCTGAGCCCAAGCAAGGTTTCTGCCGCCGCCAGGCGGCGTTTCCCGACTGATGAAGCTACTTGGTATTTCATCGGACAGTGTAAGAGAAACGGGCAGACGCCCACTACATTCCCATTCAGATAAATAATCCAGACAATAAATACCACGAAAGCCAGGTATACATAGGCATAACCATAATCATATCCTTCAGTCCCTATCGGGAGTGTTAACAATAAATAACCTTGTGTTGTTCGCCCTGTTGGAAGCACTGAGAACGTCTGCCAACGAATTGACACAAATTTGAGACTGGTCACGCGCCGCTCGACAAATTCACGTACCCAGCGTCCAGGTGTGATCGGTGCAAAGGAAAAGTGATTCTAGTTGCATAACTGACTCCAGTCGGCTGTAGGAACGGATTAATATCCGCGACTTATACTGCCAGGGTGGGGTAACATACCCGGAACCTGTTCCGTGGAGACTTGAGTCGTCGATTCAGCAAGTACAGCAGCAAATCCACTAGAACACGGGTCAATGTCAATGCAAATTCAGTGTCAGTCATCAGATGAAACGCACTGGTGGAGATGCCAGTCAATGTGACTAGAAATCATGCGTAAAGATCATCACACGGCCAGATAGGACTTTAGATAATCATGTACTCACCAGTGAACGAACCAAGGCCCCGGGTTATCAGTCACGAAACGGATGGTGACATTGTCGGTAGAGTCACTTCCCATCGACACGACGTCACGTCGCACAGGATTCACGAAGTTGGTGTCGTTGCTACCAGAGTGTCTCACGACCGAAAATGCGTGCTATAAAACATACCAAATTAATGAGAGACGAATGATCGAAGTGGATCACATACACCATGCAGATGGATAGGGTGCTAAGAATGCGTCCAAGAGTCAGCTTGGATCGAGGTTTCACAAATGTTACACTCACAGGACCACCAGGTAAGAAACCATTGTTGGGGAAGCTGATCTCTATGACCTTGTTCGGAGGAAGTTCATAGATACTTCCGTTGGGTAATAACTGCGCAGGATGCAACTTTCCGCTGAGGATCTGGAGAAGCACAGGGGTAGGAGGGTCCACAAAGGATACACCATTGATTTGGAACAATCTCGTCGACGGGTTGAGGCTAGGAGCAAGCTGAAGATTTACGTCCGCATTTCCAATTCCGGGAATCCCAGGAGCGAGAGGGTTGATCAGTGGGTGAAGGGCGCCCTCGTCGAAGGTGAGTTGATACGGGCCAGGTGCTGAGGTAGGATCCTGGACTGGTGCACCATTGTATCGCAAGATGGCTGAATTCACGCCACCGGTGAAATTGCCACCTGGGGGACTGGCACGAATCCAATAGTTTCCAACGGGCTGGTTTGCCGTCACAACCACGGAGTAGCGTTGACCAGCGAAGATGGGGATTGAGTCGGCTTGTACAGCATTCACTTCGTTCCCATCGGCCTCGATAATGGACATCTGGTGACCATCGATAGTGAAGTTGAACCAGGGATCGCACGACA
>JBBPMU010000220.1:0-37783 GCA_038090475.1 Wakefieldia striispora | reverse complement strand
GTCATTGAAAGGGTTTTTTCACTTTTGAATTGAAAGGGTATCTTGGTACCATTAATACTTGGTATAACCTCCTTTGGCCTTGAGGACTGCCTCAACTCTTCTAAGCATGCTTTCAATCAACTTCTGACACTCCTCCACTGGTATCTCTTCTCAAACTGCTTGAATCCTCTCCCACAACTCCAAAACTCCTTTAGGAGGATGTTCATACTCTGCAAGTCTCCTTTTGAGGTAACACCAAAGGTGTTCAATGGGGTTTAGGTCAGGAGACTGTGCAGGCCATCCCATAGTCTCAAATTACTGCTCTTCTAGCCACTCCTTCACTTTCCTACAAGTGTGCTTGGGATCATTGTCTTGCTGAAAGATGGTTTGAGGGGGATGAAGATGGTAATACTCTAGGGTATTGAGGAGCTCATCCTTCAAAATCTGAAGATAGAGGTCCCCATCCATCCTACCATGAATCTTGGCAGTATAGCCAATCCCCTGCCAGGTCATACAGCCCCATACCATCACAGAACCACCTCCAAACTTGATAGTCCTATCCACAAGTCTGTCACTGAGGGCCTCACCTGGCTTTTTCTATACCCATTTATGTCCATCTGACCCTAGGCAATTGATTTTGGTCTCATCTGACCATATTACCCTCTTCCAGTCCTCTACAGTCCAATCCTTGTGAGCTTCAGCAAAATCCAAACAAGCCTTGCAATGCTTGGCAGAAAGAAGAGGATGTTTGGACTTGACTACTACTTTCATGCCAGACTTCTTCAAGTGGAGGTGAACAGTATTAGCAGAGAGAGGCTGGTTGATGATTTTGGAGAGTGCTTTGGTTACCTGGACAGCATTCTCAGCCCTTCCAGTACTGATGAGATGCTGAGCATGATAGATATTGGTGGCAGAAAGCTTGATAGGATGACCCCCAAGAGACTTTGGAAGAGCAGAACACTCTTTGGAGTGAAGTCTGGATATAGTGGAAGGGCTGACACCAGTTTGCTTGGCAATATCTTCACCAGAGCAACCAGCATCAAGTAGAGAAAGAACTCTTTGTTGTTGAGGAAGAGAGAGAGATCTGACCATGGTAGTGGTTGGGAATCAAGAAGTGTGGGAACTTTTTTTGAACTCAGACACAATATTTATTGTGTATCTTTGTTTGTATACCCAAACAATTGCAATTACACTTGAAATCTACAAGATATCTATCTCAAATTCAAAAGTGAAAAAACCCTTTCTGATGCGAAGCGTCACTCAAATAACCCAAGGATGAAAGAAGAGATAGCACGCCGGGTTCAAGGGGCGCTCCTGACACGAAAGCAGCGAGCAAGGAGAGATGAAAGTCGAAGAGGGACAGAATGGCGAGGAGATAGTATAGTCCAAGTAGTCGCGGAGTTAATCCTTAAATCACACCCTTGGAAGTATGATCAAGTAGATAGAACTGGGGAAAAATCGTAGAGTACATGGGGTTTATATAACTACAAGTGTTGTGCATGGACCAAGCTGTGTGTATCGTATCGTCCAATGATAAAAGAGAATGAGAATCATACGATGCGAGGATCGCGTATCTTCAGGTAAGCGTCTATGAGTCAATGGGAAAAGAAGATAAGGAGAGTGCTGGGCCAATGGCAAAAGAAGAGCAGAAGATAACGTATCGGCCAATCGGCAAGTGCCGTGAGTGATCACGTGTGTCAGATCACGTGACTGAAGGAAGTTTATACTGACATAGGAGCGTACCAAAAGAGGAACATCACGTGATCGTGTGAATGAGTCACGTGATACGAAATACATGTTGGGACTTGTCTTCGAGGACTGAGTCTAGCAAAAGGGTTCGTCAAGTAAAAAGTTCGATGAAGAATGATGAAATCATAACACTTTCAATGGCATTGCTGTTTTAAAATGGCCATATCTCTGCCAAATCTGGGCCAAATCACATGACCAAAAGACTGATTTGTAGCTAAGGGTTTGTACTTTGTTTGGCTCCCCTATACCTAAGCAAAATTCCCAGGGGTGTTTGCAGTGTGCTTCACACACCACATTAGGGTTAAACATTAAAAGGGTTTTTGGAGTCACTGTATAAGAACTGCGCCTTCCCCCTGTCAGCATGTGAAGGTCATATTCACAAGCTGCCGCGATAGCAATGGCAGAGTCATCTCTCCACAGTAGATTCTCTGCATAGTTGAGATGCATGCCCCTGCAGGAAAACTCCATCCCTTTCAGGTGCTGAACACAGTGAGGTTGAGAATGGCAGTCTTCCCATCGTCTCGGCAGGGAACCAAAGTGGACGTTACAGAATACCACCAAGCACAATTACCTTACCAGTCGGGAAAAATCAGATGCGGCTAGGAAGCCTGGGGGTAGATTCTAACATACCTGGTCCAGCCGAGGGGGAACGACGGCGATGACACCCACAAAAATTGCATAAAATCCCACAAATCGAACTAGACTCGGAAACTGGGCACTAGGCATGGTGATCATCATAGTCCTCTGCAAAACAGCAGCAACTCAGATAACTGTTGAGTAACCTTTGTCCAGGGAAAGAAGGGTACTGAATATAAGTGCTTATTCAATCTTCACTTCATGTTGATTTCCCTCGCTGAGCCTCTCATAAATTGCATCACCCGAGTCCCAGTATGCAGGGGACCAAAGTAACCCAGATCCGGCGGAGCTGCATGCCGAGGGAAACGCCACCGCAGCTGGGGACAGTCAAGGTAAGAGGAGATGTGTCGAACCACTGCTGATTGTGGGCCAGTGGCAGTGGCCATAAGTAATGACAGGGAACGAATGGGAATAAACAAACGCAAAGACGTGAAGTTATGTACTTGTTTTAGATACATCTAGATGTGTCATTGTCTGGTTCGACTTCTACAAGACTACAGTGGTTCACTGAATATCTACAACCACGACACAGGGGAATTGGGTGGTTCGTCGCTCGTTCGGACGACTTTCAGCTTCGCGTCTTCAACTACAACACGCACGGGAAAGTCATCTTATTTGAGATCATCCGGATTATATCGGATGCCTTGCAGGACACCCAACGGGCGAGGATCGTCCTGCCTGGCAGTAACTATATGACCAGCAACACTTGGGATTGGGATATGTCTTCTCTCGTACGAACAATTTCGTATGTGGACGTGATCTCATCTCACACTTCTTCCTTGGCTTTACGACACACGAGGGCACGAGCACCACGACATGAACCTCACGTTTAACCCCAAAGATACCGACACGTTTATATCTGCATGTCTTGATAAAGGGTAATGCATACCTCATGATACGGTGGGCGACGATGGGATGATCAGGGTATGGGACTACTGAGGCAACAGCTGCGTCCAAATGATAGAAGGTCAGACCAATAACTTCTCTTTCGCACTACTCCATCCTATTTTGCCAATTATCACCGGCGGGAGCGAAGATTGGACAGTCAAGGTCTGGACCAGTGATATATATCGGTTAGAAAATATGCCGAACCATGCATTGGAGCGGGAGTGTTGTGTGGGGTTGCGAAGAGATGCGAACGAGGTCGCTATCGGACTCGATGAGGGTTACCGTCGTCATCAAGGTGCATGTATACATGCGCATAAAGGTGTCTACTTGAACGTGCTTGTTTAGCCTGGTCGGGTTGAACCATCATTTAGCATAGATCCGACCAGAAAACTCACTCACACGTGTAACCAAGTGGCTTCTCTCGGGTAATCTGCAGTCTTTCAGACGACACAGTTGCGGAGGGAAACTACATCCTCTCCTCTCTGGAACAAAGAACCTGGCAGAGATCTTTGCGACGAATCCAATCCATTCTCCTAATGGTTGGTTCGTAACACTCATTGGAGACAGCAAGTGAGAACAAGTCCAATGGAGTTGAGGGATGAATCGATGGTAAGTGTATTTGAATGATCCAATAGTCAGGTGATTTCAAATAGGAGATTCATATGATTACAGGGAGCTCGGGATGACGGCGGAGCGGGACTCGGATAGGCGGCACTCCGCCACCAAAGTACTTAAATTCGACCAAGTGCGCAACACCCAACGACCAGAACCATTCAGAATGCCTGCAGGCATACATATTCACTCAAAAGTTGCCCCGGAGGCACAGGCTCAAATCCTTACAGATGGCGCTTTAACATTCCTCGCTGCCCTCCACAGGACCTTCGAGCCCACCAGGCAGAGTCTCCTCGTTGCCCGTGATGTTGCCCAACGCAGGTATGACTCTGGTATTCCCCTCGACTTCCCACCGGAGACCACCCACATCCGTGCCGAGCCTTCGTGGCACTGTGCGCCTCCTGCCCCGGGACTCGAGGACCGGCGCGTTGAGATCACCGGACCCACCGACCGCAAAATGGTCATCAATGCCTTGAACAGTGGTGCAAAGACCTTTATGGCTGACTTCGAAGGTTAGTATTACCAATGGCTCCCTTGTTCACTCTTCTGACGCTTGACGTAGACTCTACTTCACCCACGTTTGCGAACATGGTCAATGGACAGGTCAACTTGCGTGATGCGATCCGCCGCCAGATTGATTTCGTGACAGGCGGAAAACAGTACAAATTAGTCGAGAGTCCGGCAGTCTTATTGGTCCGGTATGAAGGATTTCCCTCTTTCGGAGGTAATCTAAATTCACACCTCACGTAGGCCAAGGGGCTGGCATCTGGACGAGACCCGCGTGACGGTTGACAATGCTCCGGTGTCCGCTTCGCTGTTTGATTTTGCGATCTACTTTTATCACAATGCCCACGAGCTCGTCAAGCGCGGTTTCGGCCCTTACTTTTACCTTCCAAAGATGGAACACTACCTTGAGGCCCGTCTCTGGAACGACGTTTTCCTATTCTCTCAGTCCTACCTCGGTATCCCACACAACACTATTAGAGCCACTGTCCTGATCGAAACTCTTCCTGCCGCCTTCCAGATGGAAGAGATTCTCTTCGAACTCAGGAATCACTCCTCCGGACTCAACTGCGGGAGGTAAGGATTTTCCATCGTACTTCTCACACCCTTTTGAGATCTATAGTGTGTGACCGGTCCCTAATCCGCGTATTTTTAGATGGGATTACATCTTCAGCGCCATCAAGAAGCGCAGGGCCGACAGGGGCGCAGTTCTACCAGATAGGAAGGACGTCACCATGACTGTTCCATTCATGGATGCATACGTGCGTCTTCTTATCCAAACATGTCACAAGTATGACTTCGGTAGTTATTTCATACGAGAATGCACTGACAAGAGATACAGGAGGAAGGTGGCCGCCATGGGTGGCATGTCTGCGCAGATTCCTATCAAGAATGATCCAAAGGCCAACGAGGTCGCCATGGAAAAAGTCAGGGCAGACAAACTCCGTGAGGTCACCGCTGGACACGATGGTACTTGGATTGCCCACCCTCTCATCAATGAGATTGCGCGCAAAGTGTTCGACGAGTGTATGTTGGGCCCGAACCAGGTGGATACCTTGTTTTCGCTGCTTCTTCACCTTGCATTAATGTGGTCCGTGCGATAGTATCACGTTCGCCGAGAGGATGTCAGAGTGGCGGCCGCCGATTTGTTGAACGCAAATGTTCCCGGGAAGATCACCGCGGATGGCGTTCGTGGAAACGTCTCTGTTGCATTGGCCTACGCCACCGCCTGGATTGGTGGCAACGGTTGCATCCCGGTTAACTACTTGATGGAGGATGCAGCTACTGCCGAGATTGCTCGTGTCCAGCTATGGCAGTGGGTCAAGTACGCCTCGCGGATGGACACTGGTGAACCCATCACTGTGGAGTTCCTTGACCGCGTCATTGAAGAGCAAGCGCCGACAATCAAGTCCGTTGCTCCTGGCATTAAACAAGAGCATCTTAAAATCACGACCGCCTATATAAAGGGCCAGATTAGGCAAGAGTGGCCCAGCGAGTTCCTTACAAGCGACTTGATGCCCTTCTTGAGTATGGCTGATGGTGTGGAGGTGAAATGGCCTAAGAGCTTCTTGTAATCGTTTGTGTTTTTCCCTTTGCTATGGTCGTAACGTTACGAAGTAAAACCAGCCTTAGCCGCTGAGTGTATCACCTACGAGTCGCGGTAGTTTTGATATTTCAACGTTCAGATTTGATTGTATGATGTCCCCGAGTTTAGTTTGCCTTTGATTCAGCACGCAACGGCTACACATCCATGAATGATGATCGACACGGTACATCTATCGAAGACTCGGGGAATTTCGCCCAAGCAATCTATGCCTTGGAGACATTGACCTTGACCCCATGCATCAACGCACGGCTGTACGGGCAGGCCTAGGCAGTAATGCAAGAGTACTTTAGATGTTCCTGTCACTCCAAGTATACCACAAAAACGTACCGCATGCCCGGCTTTAATGACCTCCTCGTCTTCTACACCTTCGACCTTGATATCCACCGCAATCCCAAACCCACCCATCTCTTCTGCCTCTCCGAGATGCACATTGGTATGGATCACGGCATCCTTGACGGCGTCGCTCTTACCCAGACGGCCCGCCATGAGCTGCATCGCACCGAGGAAACACGCTGCACACATATCATCACGGTTTGTTCAGTTGATCGTTTCAGAACGTCCCAAGCGAGCGAGAGCGGGATCGAGTAAACCCCAAGGATAAGCGAGTGCGTCAAACGAACGCTAACATGTGGACACGAAACAAACGTACATGCGTAGCCCATAGCGAAGAGTTGCTCAGGGGTTGTACCGTCGCCCGAACCGCCCAACGCCTTGGGGTAGGCGAGATTCAGCGTGAGCGGTGTCTCGTCGTCGGAGTGGACTACCCCGCTGCGCCCTTTGCCTGCGGCGCGTGCGGTTGCGGTGTACTGTGTTCGGTTGGTCAGAAGTTATAATGTGATGCGCCAAGGGGACGGGTGAACCTTGATGTTCTTCAGAGTCACGATCGAACGACCGGCATTCGTTGCGTAGAAACGTGCTTGAGGTGCAGCTGCATGCCTGGATACATTGAGAAGGAGGCGGGACTGAGCAGTGATCATTTCGGTCTTGCTAGTGGAGGGACAGGTCTAAACTCGAAGTTGCTCTCCGGGCCGTAACTCCCCGCTAGTACCTCTAACAAAGAACGCGGACAACACAATTGCATCAACATTGCAATAAAGTACAGCAAAGTGTAAGATAAAATAACGGAAACCCAACGACCAGGTCAGAAACCACTCGCAGTGATCCTCAACTGTTCTAACTTCTTCAACACCTCCCCAACAGTCCGATCCAGCTCACCGGCAATGGCACTCTGCTTTGAACCAGATAACCGTGCATACGTCTCACAGAGGTCACCGTCCACGACAGCCTTCACGGGAACATAGTACCCTCTCCATGCGAGGTGGTCACGTCCCACTAGACTACCCTGCTCGGTCCTCATGTGCTGTTCCAGTGTCGAGATGAAATCCACATCCTCCTTTGAAACGAAGGGTACGAGGATCCCGATGGTGCCATGCAGACCAGTGTACAGGAGCACCTCTCGCCCTCCGGCAACCAATGACACCCTGTGTATTGATGTGATAAGGTCGCCAACGTGGAAGTGACAGATCATCTTCGCCTTGTGGGGGGCACCCATAAGCTGACCTTTCTCATGCAGTATGCCAGCTCCCGTGGGATCATCGTCCACTTGTTCTGAAACCTTGGGGTCGAGACGATTGACAAATATATTCCCGAACCGGTCACTCGCCGCGACCGTATAATAATCAACCATTGTCGATGCAACGATCCATCGTGGTTGCATGTCGTCGGCAAAGATGAGGAGTCGATTTTCTGGTGCTTTATAGACGGCGAAATATATTGATTCTTGCATGTCACCGACAAGAATCCGGGAACCTTGCGTATTGAGTGTGACAATAGTGGAGGAGAATGTCTGCATATCAGGTCAGACCATGGAGGAACCTCCAGGAGGCAAACCAACCTTGTTTTCCGCTTTGCGAAGAAGCTTTTTCTTGCCAATCTCGTAGATACGGAGTGCTTTACCCACGCCTGCTACAAGTCGTCCTTGGAAAGCCATGACTGCCAGAGGCACGTCGTCCGTCTCAGTTTTATGCACAAGCTCCAAACCAGCGCCATCTTCGAGAAATCTGTATGTCCGCAAGAAACCGCTCGTGCATGATCGCGGCGCAACAAGGGTGTCGGACGCTGTGCCAACGACAAGGTGCAGCTCTCCTCCTCGAGCACTAAACTGAACAACGGCCAGAGAGAATGCCATTTCGTTGTTGTCCAAATGAATCAAAGCGACAGTCTTCGACTGTGGGCCATGAGTAAGAGACTGTTGACTGGAAAAAGAACGACATGCCTCGACTGGATCAATAATACGTATTGCCGAAGCCCATGTTCCCGCGGGTGCTTTGCACCGACCAAAGGTTTCAGCAGGAAGTTCAAGCATCTCCTGATCAACCATCTTGCCTGTTTCGCTCTACGAGGAATGTAGAGTCGTGACACCTAAGCAGTAATGAGTCACTCACCAGTTGTTGCAGACGCTTGTTCGCTGCCTCTTCACCCATGACACGATGGTCTCCTTCTATAAGATACAGGTACCGGTTCGCTGGATGGGATATAAATTTGCGAGGTGTGTATGAAAGCGGGATAGAGTCTTGCTTGAGCTTCATGCCAAGCTTTGGTACCTGGAATATGCTAGAACGCTATACGTTAGTGATCATGGTCAACCCAGAACAAGTGAGGGTTTCAGCAGGAACAATTGGTATTCGAATTATTTTTCGGCACGCCCTCTGCAAGAGGTTTCCGAATCTCCGTTTGCATCCTAAGACCTGGCCGGAAGGAACGGACACTTACCGAAGAATACTTCCCGTAATACCAATCAAACCTTCCGGACTAAGTTCAGCAGAAAAGCTCCAAGCATAGTCAAGGTTCTCGTATATCAACGGGGTGAAATGCATGAGGTTTTGGTGCGTGTAATTAATCCATGATCGAGATGAAAGCGCAAGAATGGCTGAATTTTTCTGTATCTGTACCCGGACAAGCTTGATAGGGCGAGTGCCCAAGAAACTGCAGAAGCGTTCAGGAAGGAGACAAAACAAGCTAGTGCTGGTACTAACCGTGTTCGCGTATCAGTAAGTTGGCCATGTAAGGGATCGAGCACGGTCCGAAGAAGAACACCATTTTGCAAGCCAATGTTGACGAACATCGTTGGTTGGGTCTTGTTAATACTTGCGTCCAACATGTCGGCTATGCAAATTGCGGATGGTGGAGCAGTCAATGCTTGTAGACTGATCGTCTCCAGCGTGCTTTCAGGATCCAACGAAATGATACGAACGGTTTGGTCCTCGCATCCAACGGCCTGTATGATGGAAAAAAGCTACAGTAACCGCGAGGCAGAGTCTAATTCGACGCACCAAGAAAGGCGTGCGCTGGCGACCCTCAGGAACCTCGGCAATGCTCAGTGCCAAGATTGTTGATCCCATCGCTTTTCTATCTTGGTATTCGTTGAGCTGACCATCCAAGTCGAGTTCAAAATAGACCAGTTCTGCGGAGCTCAGTGCGACTACGACTTGACGCTTGTTGGTCGTCGCAGCGACAATTGTCTTACGATCAGGGACACGCCACTCATTTACACGTCGATCTGCCAAGACATGACGGATGCCATGGGGGTGAACCTGGAGAAGGGCATCTGCACCAATCTGTTGTACAGCAAGCGTCGGCGCCGACGAAAGGAAGCCGGTGTCTTGTACTTCCTCGATTGTCTCGCCAATGGACAAAACCAGCGTACCATTGACGAACGAGAGAATGATATACGAATCGTACTCATCTACAAACGGATAAAATTAATACAATCGGTAGACATGAACAATGAAGTACGCACCCTCTTCCCGTTGTTTCGTCGTCCAAACGGCGTTCGGGATACCTGGTAGCTCAGAGCTAACGGACTCCTCTACATCAAGACCATGACGAAGTATCCTAAACGAACTGCGCGCGCCCCGACCGCAGGCTGCTAAGATTTGGGGAGTATCCGAGTTCGGTAGAATGTTCATCACATTGGCGTCCAATATGGGGTCTAATGATTCTACCTCGTCGGCAAGCGCCAAGTTATCCAAAGGGCGGGGGCGAAAATGGGTGTGTGGCAATGGAGTGGTCGGATCAGCCATGCCAAACGAAGGGTAGAAAGTCGAACTGAACTCAGGTTCGTTGTCATCATCACCCAACTTTTGGAACTGGTAAAGATACCTATAAGAAGGTGAGTCATCGTCCAGAAGATAGAAGAAGCATAAACGCGACTCACTGGTTGCCAAACTCAGAAGCGACAAAAAGAAAACCGGACTTAAGGATACAGAGGCTATTAGCCACAGGTACAGTGTCGAAATACTTGATTTTGAGTGCCCTGACTTCGTCTTCTTCATGGTCTATCGTAACTTTGAACAAGTCGCCATCTTCGCTTTGGAGGAGGAAGAAAAAGGCGCCCTGAACGACACATACATAAGTCAAGAAATACGATATAGAAACGATTCAGCGACAAACCTTCATTTTGTGCATGACGGCTGCGACCATTATAACACCTCTTGATGGATCCTCGAGTGGATGTCTTCGGCGCGGGATAGGAACACGGTGTTGTGGCTTATCCATGTGCCGGTATATGATGTGATCCTCACAACAAACAAGAACCCCAGAAGGTCCATCGAATCGGTCGGTTGACGCTACTTGTCCTCCGGGGACTTGGACGAGGAGATTTGCACGTGGATCGGTGGGCTCACTCCACTTCCGAACAACATGATTGAGACCCAGGTCCAGCTCGTAATAAGTTAGCATCTAGTGGAAATTCGTTTAAGTGAAGGAGAGCGGAAATGTGATCGAAGGACACACTTTTTCAGCATTGTTGAAGGCTTCCCCGGTTGGGTCCTGATCAGACTCCGTATAGTCAACCTCCAGTGCGGCAAACAAGGGGTTTTCAAACCCGACGTCAAGACCAACAATGTGGTGTATAATCGCATTGTTTTTGTGTGCTTCCAATGGTGACGAAATTGTCAAGTTGGCCGCCGCGTCTCTGTTCAGAATATACACGAGCTTTGCCTTCTCCGTTGCGGAAATCATAACACTACGGCCTTTGGGATCGGTGGCAAGATATTGACCAGGAACAATTCGTCGCGCGCCAGACTTTCCAAAGGTTTCTTGATGTAGTTTGACGAAACTGCTGGTTTTGGGGTCGTAGTCCAAGATGACAACTCGTCCGGAGTCGGACCCTACTATGGCGTAGTCTGAGAATGAAGATGAGATTGCAGCGAAAAACGTAGATACGTACGAGGCGCTCACCCTTGGTACTACCTGTCAACCGAAAAGCCGCGAGTGAACGTATTGAACCAAAGACATCGGATGCAATCACTGTGGACAATTTTCCCGTCTGGACATCAGGTCGCAAGAGCTCGAGACGAGTACCACGCGAAACAATAATCTCTTGAGTACGTGCGCCTGAAAAGTTACCAACGATTGCCTGCGTTGCGGCCGTTGGAGGTTGTAGCGTCAAATTGTACAAATGCATACCGAAACTCGTCCACCTAAGCGAAGGACGTTGATGACAGTCGGAAAGAACGTTCAATACAAATTGCAGTGCAGTAAAGATTTCTAATCAGGCTGACTTTGGCTCTGTTTGTTCGCGTCGCGTCGCAGCTGACATGTTATCAACATTGAGTAGTATTAGTACTGCATTCGCTGGTCCCTTGACTGTCTCCATAACATACTTCAAACCAGATGACGGGTTGGCCTCTTTGTCCTCAAAACACAGCTGTTAGAGGGTGTATCTGAACAGAGGACTTTCGTCCCCCATATCTCTAAACTCGTCCATCCGATCCTCGGTGATGCCACGCTCGCGACACAGCGCCTCTTTCCGCTTGTTGATTCTGTTGTAGTCCCACATCGCAAATATGGACAGGATAACCCTGACGACAAGAGTTCGTCAGCAAATGTTCAATGGTGGTCATTAGATGGAGGCGCACGAGAGACTCAACCAGCCCATGATAGTCCCATGCCCGATATGAAATCGAGGAGGATCAAGATAAATGAAGGACGAACAAATTCTGTTGCCATTCTCTTAGACCACATTCATGCTGAACGAGAATCCGCGACTTACCCTCCCAGATTTCCCAACCCAATGACCATGGCAATGACGACACCGCGCTTCACATCGCCACCAGCGTTTGAACCGGCCCACGCAAGATTGACGGCAATCGTCGGAAATACACCTACCGCAGCGAGAACGGCGCCAGCATACGATGTACCAGGGTTCGATTGAGTATAGAGGACTATATACCCCACCAAGGAGACAATTGCCCCAGCGATCACGTACGGCCCGCGGAGTCCCTGAATGTCGGAATAGATCCCAACTAGAATGGTGCACACACAGCCCGCAACGAAAGGAGGCACAGAAAGCAGTTGGGCATTGGCAGCGGAGTAACCTAGCTCATTAATGATGGTAGGGGTGAAAAGGGCGATCGCGTAAACGGGGATGAGTAAACTGACAGTGCGTCAAAACGTCACAATCTGCACTAGAGTGCAATTTACATACCCAATGTAGATGCCGATTTGCACAAAAGTTCTATAGTCCTTGACGGCTTGCAGAACGAATTTGAATTCATAGTGCGTTGCGAGATTTTGCGAGTCGTTCTTCAGCAGCCCAACGATAGTGCGCCTCTCACTTTCGGTCAAGAATGACGCTGTCTCCGGATACTAGACATGAGGCAGTGAGTATGCGTACAAGACCGAGACAGTTTGGTGCGCACATCGTGCATGAAGAAAAATGCACCGGAGGCCACAATCATTGTGGCTGTAGAGATACATGTGAGTTCGATCGCCTCCACCTTGCGATGGACTGGAGACTCACCGAGTCCTTCCAAGCAGAACTAACCACTGACGTGAGTATGTTACACTGCTTATTAGACGAGGATTGCTTACTATCCACTGCCAGCCATGGAGGCCACCGACCCTGCCAGATGGGAATAAGTTTGGTGACAAAAGAAAATGCTTTGGAAACCTTACATACCCCTCCATTCTCTCGATAGCATACCTTGTCAAGTATTGAGTGAGCAGCGTGTCTCGCGGAATCAAAAGAGCACTCACGCAAGAATGCCACCAAATGCACCCGCGATGGTTGCGGCAGAGAAGAATATGGCAATGCGCATTGCACGATCCGCACGCGGATACCACAGCGAAATATAGTAGGTAACGCCTGGGAATAGTCCAGCTTCTGTAAGACCAAGAAAAACCCTTGCACTACAATATTAAGATAGATAATATCGTCGGTGAGCTCAGGTAAGCCGCAAACGTTAAATTCATATCCTTACACGAGAAGTCCTTGATAGGTGTTCACAAGGCACATGAGCGTCATCACCAGACCCCATGCTAGCATGATTAAAGGTACTATATTAACAAGGCTGGTCAGAAGGGGAAGCAGTGCAAGACTATCATCGTACTCCATCTGGATGGTCGAAAGAGCTTGAGGATGATGTTTCTGCGAGACGTTATGTCACAAAGTGGATGTAAGTTGCTTCTGCTTACGATGGGACTTCCGCGAGACTGTATAGAATCTGAAGGAACGTTGGTCGCATTCAAGGATATAATGAAGGGAATCCGCACGAAGAAAACGGCAGCAGCAGTATTGTACCTTAGTCCAACGAGGTGTAAATCAGTGGACATGCCTGCGACTTTGGCATTGCCTGAGGGAAGCTTAAGGCGCTTGCGACCTGACATGATATGGAAGGATACTTGCCAACATTCGAACGATCTCTGGAAACAGGACACCAGTCAGAAACCAGAATGGGCGACATTCACCAGATAACTCACAGGAACGAAAGAAGGTATAGCAAAGAAACCAGAGGAAGGAGGTGCCTGTCTAACTTGCGAAGCAGCCTGGAGCGCTCTGCAGGGCTGAGGGGGACGATGCCAACTTCTTTTTCGTCATTAGCAACATCAATCTCTACGCTTGCCTTGGTAGATGATGGCATATCCGTGCGTGATGTTGGAAATGGGGGCAGGTAGGTTGGACTTGGCGGGCAACCCACTGACGGCCCCCGCGGGGTGACCCTGGGTTTTAGTACGGTTCTTGGACCTGAACAGGCATCACGTTACACATAATATCGGCTCTCCAGGCATATTACCAGATTAGGTTGAAATCAACGGAGGCGCGCCCTGTTCCGAGGGATACTACGATATTACGGCCACTGGGGGTGTGTCTGGGTCCTCACCCGGATAACTTGACATGCACATGAGTGGTCCAGCCTGATTACTGACGGGCCCTGAGAACACGCTAAGTGCGCATGTTAATACCATTTGGCAATTTATTCTCAGTAGATGGGTTTGGCGGGACCGAAAACAGCGCAGAGTGAGTGAGGCCCGGAGTCTCGGCAGATCGAGTCGGTGACGCATGTCAGTGCGGAGAAAGGTCCGGTAGTACTAGTAAACTTTGAGTTATGCTAGCGTCATGCTCAGGCCGGTGTCACTTGTGACCAAACTACATATTATAATCATCGAATCCATGATCAAGACGGTGCCGAATTCAATTTGGACAGCGTATTTCTGCATAGAATCATTGGCACTGAAATAACCACGCATTCCAGCGTCTGCCGTGTGAGATTCTGAGGCCTGGAGACTCAGTACTCATCGACAATACTCATATGCGTGACAAAGAAAAATCAGTAATTGGGCTCTAGTTCTGCAACGCACATCACTACACCCATGTATCTTACTCCACAACGCCCTGGGTTGAACATTCTCAGATATCATCAGGAGCGCCAAACGTCCCACTTTTGGTCTTCACATTCTTCTTGCTCCCTCGTTTAGCCCCCGTACCACGACTACTTCCCCCCCGTGAGTGGGGTGCCTTGCCTCCCCTGCTTGAAGACGATCTGACACGCTTGGACGGTGCGCCGTTTCCTGGACAATCTGTGTTCACCGATCAGTTGGCATATCCAAAATGAGCAGAAACCACTAAATACCTGTCGTCCAGTGCCCGACCTGACCACATTTAAAGCACTCGTCACCTGCAGACGCGGCTGCAGCCCGTTTTCCCGTCGCTCTAGAAGCTGGGCGCGTGACTCCACTAGGACAAGCTGTCAAGAGTCCGAAGTTGTCCGCTTTAGGAAGTCGTTGAAGGCATAGAAGCCGAGTAAGCATCACCGTTACTAAAGTGGCCACTTTCTCCACACTTAAAACACGCTCCTGTGCTATCGGCTCTCGTTGTTCCATGGCTTGTGGTCCGATTCGACATCCCACTATTTGGGCATGCTGAAGAGGGCAGCCATTTGCATTGCTCAGTAGTATGCCAGACTTTCGGTGTAGGAAACCTTACCAGAAGCCCAATGTCCCTCTTGGTCACACTGCCAAATAAACATCCATCAGTCAGTCAATAGAATTCCGTTCCGACAGCTACCCGCCTTGAAGCACTTCCCACTGGAGTGAGGGTCGTTGTGATTAACTGTTCGCGTCGACATTGACACAGGGGGTCCTGTTCCATGCGGTTTTGTCGGCTCATCATCCCACTCAAAGAAGCCACACCCCTCATCCCTGCCTTTCGCGCAAGCCCAGAAGATGCGTCCTTTGTTGGCCCCTTCTTTCGTAACAGTCCGCTGAACTGTGTCATCATTGCATTTGCATCGGCGTACTGGTCCCACGGCTTGATCCTGATTGTATTCAGTTTCCGTCTCGGGCTTTTCCACATTGGGATAGGTACTGCTTACCGAGTGGTCAGCGCCGATGGCGCGTTTCACGGGTACATGCTGTGTAAGTCCTGTACCACCGTGACCTTCTTTGTCGTGCTCCTCTGACCACTTAAAATATCCACACGCGTCTTGGGCACATGCATAGAACTCCTTTCCTTCGCGAGCTGATTTCTGCGTCACTTGTTTCTTGGTTGCAGGCATTCCACAATCACATTTAGGTAGTTGGCTAGACGAAGAGCCACCGGAAGGGCCAGCCCGTGCGACTGTTTCCCGCAAGGAACTCCGGGGTCTTGTCTGCGGTGGGTCGATACCTGGGATGATGGGAGTCTGTCACTTCCGGCCGTAGTAATGGGGCATGGCTTACCACCAACATTGCTGGGAGGAGGTGGTGGCCTCTGTGCTGCACGAGAGGTTGCACCCCGCCCACGACCGGGGCCACCTGCGGGAGGCGCACCATCGTCACCGTCACCGTTATTTCCTTGTCCTCTGCTTCGTGGAGCGCCACCACCGTTCCTTCTATGTGGTCCACCATTTCCTTCATTGTTGCCTGCGTCCCGTGCCGGAGCTCCCTCAATGTATCGTCGCACACTCTAGAGCATATTGTGTCAGTCGGAACGCGAATAATGACGTGAGCAACTTCACCTGGATAACTTTATCAAACTCTCTCTTAGCCATAATATACATATCTTTATATTGCTCAATACTCTGTGTGAGCATCTCTTGCTTCGTTTTGGCACCTTCGCACACTTGAACCATACTTCGCTCTGTCTATCGAAAAATGTTAGTAACGGAAACATCCACCGTTGCCCCGCCACTAGCGTGTTCATCAGGTGCACACGCCAGACAAAAATTGTGAAGCAGAAAAGACAATAAGTTGTAACAGCACGCATACCTCACGCCTCAGGTGCGGCTTCGACAAACTTCTGTCGAATCCGATTTGGTTGTACCCTTCCACGAGGCCGATACCAAGTGTTGAAGGAAGTAGATGTTTCGTGGTGCCATCCATCCGTTCAATCACATATTCTCGATCTATGATGGTTTGAATATGTTGCGCAATTGTCGCATCCGTCCCTATGTCGTTGAGGGTGGTATTCAGGCACCCTATCGATCGCGCGGAAGTTACTTACCAATCCCGTTCTTGTCCATGAGTGTGACAAGGTCAGCCTCGGTCAGCAGGGTAGGCGAGGTTGTTTGTCCTTCTTTAATTTCGCAACATGTGGGTTCGAATTCCTCACCCTCCCTAAAATCCGGGATCTCTTTGTCTGACCATTTGTCGTATGGATACACGTCCAGATAGTTCCTGGCTAAGATGATCAGACCTAGGATTTCAATAGCGTAAGCCTTTCGAGCACTCAGGAATCAGTGAAGGAACAAACCGGTTGCGTAAAATTCTTCCTCGCCATATTCCACCTCGACTGTCGTTTCTGATCCTTCTGCGTCTTTCGAGCAGCTCGCAAGAAATCTACGGGTAATAAAATCATATACTTTCTTTTCATCCCCGACTAGGTTCGCGTTATGGGCAGTGGGGTGTATTGGAGGATGAGCTTTATCATTATTTTTGCCTCGGCGAGGTGGTGTAAATCCACCTTGTTGAAGGCTATGTTGTCGCAAAATAGAGCACGGGGATCGAAACAAAGGAATAAACATAGGAAACAGTAAGTGATAGACCAAACCCACCCCGTCGCAAATGCACCCCAGGCGGGATCTATGGTTTGTTTTCCTATGAGGGTCATGAAGTCGAATTGGGGATCGTACTGGTCCGTTTCTGTACGAGGGTAAGAAAGAAAACCCTGTTGATAGAGCTTTTCTGCGATCTAAAGCCTCTATTGAGCGGTCCAAAGCAGGACATTGGTTGAGATATGAGCATACATCTAGAACTTTCTTCGGTGCCAGTTTAAGAAGCCGTGATCCTGCCTTCTGAAGCTCGACAGTCGTCAGTGGGAGTGGTTTCCTGTAACTTGAATGAGTATAACTGAAAAAGAGAGCAGAAAACACACCATTTCTTCGTGTTCTTTTGCGTGACCTTTGTAACTCGAGCTCGTGGATTTTCTATGATACCCTCATATATCTCATTCACGACGTCTAGTTCGAAAATGTGTCCACGCCTCCATGTGAAATCGACTTTCTTCGCCTCTCCATCGACTTGGCGGTCAAGAGAGAGAAGAATGTGCCAGAAATCTTCGGGAGTGAATGCTTTCACTTGGTTGTACCTCTGCACCACAAAACCTAGGGTTGGGAATTGACAGGGTCCTGAGCAAAATATTATATAAGGCCATCACTGGATAGATTCTGAACACTTGATACCATAAGAGACAACTTCGCGCTTTTCGCGGAATTGAGGAAGTCGACTTTGAAGAGCCAAAGTTTGCATACGAGTGAACGCTGCACCAATGCGCAGATCTAGAAAAATACGTGCTTCGACAGCATTAGATTGTGCTTGGTCAATGTCTACTGGCTGCTGAGCCGCACGGTGAATCTGCCTACAAGAGGTTCGTGACCGTACAAGGATGAAATAAGTCAGAGACGAACTGAGGTATGATGGCACTGAACCTGGCTCGACGAACGAGAATATTCGGTTTCGCCTTCCGACATACGGTCACAATCTCCCATCCAATGTTCTCACCCTCTCTGTCACAGTCCGTCCAAATCACCAGGGTGTGCGCACGACGCGCCTCACTCATTAGGTTACGTTCTATGGTCTTATTGTCGGTTGGAACTATGGTGTTGATGGGGGCATCAAAAAGAGAAAAAGGATCGCAAGATTGCCATTGACGATACGCATCGGGGAAATCATAAGCGAGGAGGTGACCTGACACAGAGGTGACTGTAAAATGAGAATTTGTTTGAGGGTAGTCAAAGTCGAAATTTTTGATGAAACGGTTCTGTGTTGCACGCTTGTGTGTAGCGAGACGTTAACGTGGAACCGGTGACTGATTACTGTCGGCTTACTGTTTCTACACGACCACCAGACAGAATCTGACTGATAGATCTCGCAATGGAAGGCTTTTCGGCGACACAAAGAACCCGCATGGAGATACGATATTCCTGGAGGGCGATGACCAGCACTGGTGTCCAGTTGCGGTGAAGGCAAAAGGACAAAAGGGGACGCAGCATTGACGCGTCAGGATGTTTTTGTCACGTGATGTGATGAAAACGCAAAGGGGTGTACTGTTTTTGGCCCAATTGTCAAATGTTCTCTCATGGACTCCGAGGATGCAAATACCCCAACAACGCGTTTACTGACTCTTCTGAATGTATCTGCACTCAAGAGCAGAAAACGTCCAGCCGATGACTCGTACCCACGGGAAAAGCTAAACAAACGTAGGCACCTCAACTCTACAACCACTGAAGCACGGGATACCTCCGAGGAGGCCCTGTCGAAGCCACGAGATAACCTAGATGCCGTTGAACAAGAAATAGATGAACAAAACGGTGATCAGAGTGGTTCAACATGTGAGTTCACCATTTTCTTTCGCAGCAACTGAGGTATATGTATGTCTGCAACAAGTACTCAATGAATACGACAAACATTTCGGGCCGAATCCTGAAATCCTGACGGAGCAAAGCAGGAAAGCAGTCGACCAAAAACACCTGAAATCATATAGAAAGACAATTGGGAAGCTTCGTGTTACCACTTGCTCACCTCCCGAGGCGTCCGTATCTCACAAAGATCACGGCCAAAAGGCGGTAGTACGTCGAGTCTCGTATCCGCATACCTTCCTCAATGCGTGAACTGATCACTATATCAGGTTCTGGAACGTCTGCTCAATCCTTTCGAGGCTCGACAGGCCAAGCAATCGGCAGGTAATATTACTCTATCTCTTTGCTTACTCTCTGTTTACTTTGAAATAGAGCACACTCGGATCCAAAACGACCTTCTCTCTATTCTCTCCGCACACCTTGATTTCTATTGTCCTTCCGTTGATCTCGAATACCATCAATGCATTCGTGAGGTAATCGCGCTACACGCTATTGATCATGTAACCAAGTGAGTCTACAAATCTAACCAATACGCGAAGTTAATCGTTTTCAGAAAGCGCCGCCGCGTACTCAAGAACAATGATCGTATCTCGCACACCAAATCAACATCCTCCGATCCTCCGGAAGACGTTCAGGATCAAGGTTTCACGCGCCCGTCCATACTCTTTCTTCTCCCCTTTCGATCTTCTGCGCTTGCTTGGATGAATGCTTTAACCATCCATACCCCCTCCCCATCCTTCCAAATCGAAAACCATTCTCGCTTCCTTGGAGAATATGCTTTGCCGCATGATGCAGTAGATAAACTTGCTACTGCACCACCGGGTACATATCCCCCAGATCACGTAGAAACGTTCAAAGGAAATGTGGACGACAACTTCAGGCTCGGGATCAAGTTCACCAAGAAGAGCATGAAACTTTTTTCTGACTTCTATAATTGTGATCTAATCCTTGCGAGTCCGTTAGGATTAAGAATGACAATCGAAAAGCAAAAGTCAGCCCCCGTTTTACGTGTGTCTACCGGAGCGAACCGTAATTCTGATTAATTATCGCAGGAACTCCGATTTCTTGTCGTCGATTGAGATGTTAGTGATTGACCAGATGAATGCGCTTACAATGCAAAATTGGGACCATACGCAGGTAAATGGCATCCCATTTAAGTTTTCTCTATGTCTTCATGTCTGATTTTTCAAGTTTATCATTTCCCGCTTGAACGAGCTACCCAAAGAGTCGCATGATGCCGACTTTTCACGCATCAAACCATGGTATCTGGATGGACTGTAAGCGTAACAACCAATTGTACTGTTTTCAGTCGTTCCGGTAATTAACTAATATGGCCCCTTAGTTCGCGGTACTTGAGGCAGACAATTCTCCTTTCGCCGTTTGAAACGCCGGAGACACGGTCATTATACAACATATCTCTCAAGAATGTAGCAGGAAAGGTAAGGGTGGAGAAATCTTGGCCAGCAGTACAGGTCCCAGAGGGGATCGATCATGTGCGTATATCGTGTCACTATGTCTATGGAAGAACTTTCTTACCTCATGACAGATATTCCTCATATTTGACTGTTTGAATCCAAGGGAAGAGGCTGATAAAAGGTTTAGCTATTTTACAACTCAGGTTCGTTCTATTCCATTACTCTTCATGCTCCATAGTATACTGACGTTAACACGAAGCTTCTACCCAAGGTGTTGAAATCAGCCGTGCAAAGCGCCAACACCGTGGTCTTCATCCCTTCCTCCTTCGACTTCATTCGAGTTCACAATTACCTTAGAAAGATGGGCGGAATTAGCTTTACCGTGCTTTCCGAGTGAGACCCTCCGTTTTTTTCAGGTCTTCATTTGGGCTGCGATATGTCTCGCTAATGAATTGAGCCACTGACCTCTTAGACAGGTATTCCTCGAACCAAGACATATCCCGGGCTCGTCAGGCCTTTTTCTCTGGGAAAAGGGCGTTCTTGTTAGTTAGTGAGCGATTTCACTTTTACCGCAGGTGAAGTTACTGCCTATTCATGCCCTCTCGTGACTCACCCTGTACCTCTCCAGATACAAAATCAGGGGTATCCGGAACATCATTTTCTACGGGCCACCTATCCATCCTCAATTTTTCTCGGAGCTCCTCACGTACCCTTTCCTCGATGACGGAGTGGATCCAAGCGACGTAACTTGTCGCGTAGTTTGTTGTCGGTACGATTGGTTCAAATTGGAGAGGATCCTAGGTGGAAAGGGGGCAAAAGAGATATTGAATGAGTAGGGAGGCTGCACTGAACCGTTGAAATACACCCAGGCGGCTGCGGAGACCAAGGAGCAGGCTATCCTGTTTAGTACCAAAATACTATTGTTTGCCTATGTTTATACATCACCACTGCAGTTCATTGCCAAAGTCTTGAAGTAAGCTAGTTGACACCAGAACTATGCAGGACGGCAGGGCACCGAGGTCCGGTCATTCGCTCTTACGATTTTCACGTTCTGAACCCTTGATGCAGAATTAGGAACCGAGCCCCAGCGGCGGTTCAGGTCAGTGCATGGTTGTTCTCGACTGGCGGTATCGCGCTTACATTTTCTGAAAGATCACCGCCGAACAACTTCTACGAGAGGTACTCTGTCTGTTGAGCCACAGCATAGTCCGTACCTCCTGACCATAAACCCTCAGGCCCAAGAGCGCCAAGAATCCACGTTTCGTGCCCCAAAGCAGCGCGTTGAAGATTTCGAGGAACTTCACGAGTATCGAGGAAGGAAGCGGAAAGAATTCGAAGAGCGCATTCGGCGTACAAGGGGTAGCATGTGAGTTCGTCTGTCATGTTGCGATCCCTTCCACCGAGCATCCCACAGAAAAGAGTGGACCCAATATGCCAACTGGGAAGTACGTGTCACTTTTTGTGAATCGGGAATCGTTCTTTACCCCCCATTCAGGCCAGTCAAAACGAGTTCGATCGTTCGCGGTCGGTCTTTGAGCGCGCATTGGACGTCGATCCTCGCAGCGTGCAGCTATGGTTAAGCTACACCGAGATGGAACTGAAATCGCGCAATGTACAACATGCGCGCAATCTTTTCGATCGTGCAGTGACACTGCTTCCCCGAGTGGATCAGTTGTGGTACAAGTATGTCTATTTGGAAGAACTCCTGCAGAACGTTCCTGGAGCACGACAAGTCTTCGAGCGTTGGATGCAATGGGAACCAGACGACAAAGCGTGGCAAGCCTATATCAAGATGGAGGAAAGGTACCAGGAGCTCGACAGGGCTAGCGTGATCTACGAGCGCTGGATAGCCGTTCGGCCAGAACCACGAGTCTGGGTAAAATGGGCGAAGTTCGAGGAAGAGAGAGGGAAGATGGATAAGGCACGAGAAGTCTTTCAGACTGCGTTGCAATTCTTCGGCGACGAGGAGGAACAGATTGAAAAGGCCCAAGCAGTGTTCAATGCATTTGCCAAGATGGAGACACGCCTAAAAGAATACGAACGTGCTCGTGTGATTTACAAGGTATGATTTATTGAATTCTGCTACTTCTTGGTGCTAACATTTAGCTCTAGTTTGCTCTCGAGCGACTGCCCCGCTCGAAGTCAGGGACATTGTATGCTGCGTATACTAAATTTGAAAAACAACACGGTACTCGTTCCGTCCTAGAGTCGACTGTACTCGGCAAACGGAGAATCCAGTATGAAGAAGAGGTGGCTCACGACGGTCGGAACTATGATGTATGGTTCGACTATATACGGTTAGAAGAGGGAGCATTGTGGACATTGCGGGACGAGGGTGGGTCAACAGAGGAGGAGGGGGCTGCGATCGAGCGGGTTCGGGAAGTGTATGAGCGTGCTGTGTCGCATGTTCCACCTGGACAGGAAAAGCGGCATTGGAGAAGGTATATCTTCTTGTGGCTAGATTATGCTCTGTTCGAGGAGACAGACACGAAGGTAAAAGTTGCGTGCCCAAGTATCTCTTATCTCTGAATCCCCGTCTACAGGACTATGAACGCGCACGGCAGGTCTACCGAACAGCACTCAACCTTGTTCCTCACAAACAATTCACATTTGCCAAGTTGTGGATCATGGCGGCGCGCTTTGAGGTGCGGCGGCTTGACCTTCCGGCAGCCCGTAAGATACTCGGTAGTGGGATTGGGATGTGCCCAAAGGAAGCGCTTTTCAAGGGTTACGTTCAGCTCGAGATGGATGTACGTCGAAAGTTATCTTACTTTTATTCTCTACGTCCTTTGACGCATGTCTAGTTACGAGAGTTCGATCGAGTTCGTACGCTGTACGAGAAATACTTGGAGGTGCGCTCCAGCGCTATGATGACGTACCGTGGCTTACCGCGACTTCCGCATAGTATGACTCGACAAATTCCGCTGCGTGGATTAAATACGCTGAGCTGGAGACAGCCTTGGAGGATTTCGCACGTGCGGAAGCCATCTTCGAACTGGGTGTCTCCCAATCATCACTTTCGATGCCGGAAGTCCTGTGGAAAGCATATGTTGATTTCGAGGTCGATGAACAGGGCGACCGAGAGAAAGCGCGGTTGTTATACGAACGACTTATTGCGCTGAGTGGCCATCACAAAGTATGGATTTCGTACGCGGAACTAGAGGGTTCCAGCATACCACTGCCTAGGGCGATGAGAGAGGAAGAGAGTGAGGACACGGAACCACGTATGGTCGCAGGAGATCCTGTTCTTGCCCGGCAGGTATTCGAACGCGGCTACAAAGATCTTAAGAACAAGGGGCTCAAGGCTGAAGTGAGTGTTCGCGCAATGTGTACACTCGTAGAAATCCATAAACCTTGATGTTTGCAGCGGGTTGCTCTGCTCGAAGCGTGGAAGTCATTCGAGGAAGCCAATGGTACTGAGGCTGACGTGACCAAAGTCAAAGACATGATGCCAATAGTTGGCAGAAAACAGCACGTGGACAAAGAGACCGGACAGGTAGTGGAAGGTAAGATTTTTTTCGTCTCTTTCGCTCCAGCTGTAAGTGACTGTGCTAGACTGGGAACTTGTATTCGCCGACGACGAGCGGGAAGTCAACCCGGCATCCTTCAAACTCATGCAAGTGGCTCATGCGTGGAAGAATGCGCAAGGGAAGAAGGGCGGAGGCTCCATTGCTCTATCCGGTTTTGTCGCTGCTTCGAAACCGGACATTAGCACTGTGAGCAATGATCCCGTGCAGAATTCATCAAGATCCCGAGACGTGACGATGCGGGAGCGGGGCGATGAAGGTAGTGATGTTGCCAGCTCTGACGGTGAATAATTTTTGTCGTTTCTCATCGTCATACACCACATCTTGTTATTTCAATGATCGAATAAGTACAAAGACCTCCCCCGCACGGGCTGCACCTTAATATGTCATGGGCGCCATTTTTAGCCGCGTGTGACGATTCTTACGTCGATTGGACGTTGTTCGCTTCTGTTCACTCCCGCAGTAGCTTATTATGGCCACGATTGGGCGCCCATCGAACTTGGTCGTTGACCTTTCGATCACTACCAGCAGTGGTTGGACTACGTGAACACATTCTACTTTACTTTGACCGTTCCAGCTGCCAGTGCGATGGCGTCTCCTTCGGCATACAACTTCAGCGAATCCAAATTGCTTTGGACCCCTGCACACTCCGGTGATACAGTTTGCGAGAGGTTGAGGAGGGAAATCAACATGAAGCGAGGATCGAACCTAAGTATGTATATTCCAAGTGCCCTTCTTCTCCTGCGCAAAGGTTACTCATCAGTCATCTGAGCTGAACCCATTTTACAGAGGACTATGACGATCTCCATGCCTACTCTGTGTCTACACCCTCTTTCTGGCTCGACTTGTGGGATTTCATGGGTATCATTGCCAGCGTTCCCCCTCGGCCGGACCAGGTATAGTTTTTCCCTTTCAAGGTCTACTTCCAGGCTCACTAGCCGCGTTCTAATTTTTCCCAACGAAAGATAATCGTACCTGGCGCCATACCTGAACGTCCATCTTGGTTCCCCGGTACTCGTCTCAACTATGCGGAGAATCTACTGTGGAGAGATGACTCTGCCATCGCCATCACGGCAGCTTATGAGTACGACCTTTTGCCTCCTAGCGACGGGAAGGCGCAGTTCAGTGGTGTCAAGCATTACACTTTCCGTGAGCTAAGGGAATTAGTGCGTATCGTGTCTGCTGGGATGAAGAGGGCCGGTGTGCGTGTCGGCGATAAGATTGCTGGTACGTTCAAGCAATTGTACTTCCATCTCGAACGATAATGACGCAAGCTCCTTGTATTCTCATGCGTACGTCCATGACGGGTAGCTATCATCACCAATTCCGTCATGGGCACCGTGATAGCTCTCGCCGCCGCCTCGATCGGCGCCATATTCTCCAGTACATCGACAGATATGGGCATCTCCGGAATCCTTGACAGATACCGTCAAATCCGCCCAAAGATCCTCTTCGCCTCCTCCGAGACAGTTTATGCTGGAAAGACCATTAGCCTCGCCGAAAAGATTGCGGCGGTAGAGAGTGACTTGAGGTTGGGTGGATACGGGTTGGAGAAGGCAGTCGTATTGAGAAGCGAGAAGACTGGAGACCTCACGCAAGTCCCTAACTGGCAAGTCCCGTGCTTTAGTGGGATCTTCTGGATCTCCTAACCGCTCCCGTCTTTGGACAGCCTCACTATTGATGCCTTTTTGACCCCGTCGTCCGCAACTGACGACTACCCGCTGACGTTTGAACAGCTCCCTTTCGATTACCCTGCCTATATATTGTATTCCTCGGGAACCAGTGGCCCTCCAAAGTGTATTGTACACGCTGCTGGGGTGAGCCTGAATTCCATTGACATCGATTTAGTGTTTTCTTGACATTTTTCGTAGGGTGCGCTCATGAATAGCAAGAAAGATATTTATGTTGGCTTTGGTGTACTACCGACTGACGTATACTTTCAGTATACTACTGTAGGTGAACGCCTTGATGGACGATTTGCGTTCTCATCTACATCCCAGACTGCCTGGATGATGTGGCCGTTCATGCTTTCCGGTCTTGCATGTGGCGCACGTATCGTACTATACGAAGGCTCCCCGTTTTATCCTGACGTCAGAGAGTACCTCAAGTTCATCGATTGGGTGGGGTAAGATGTCCTTACTCTACCTTTCCGTCATCCGAATTTGCTCGGTCTTACTCTGATCGTGTAGGGCAACAGTCCTTGGCACGTCGCCGCGATTCCTTTCGGAATTGCAGGCACGCCATGTTGATCCCCTTTCCATCGTTTCATCCTCCAAACCTTTCGCAGGCCTGCGCGAAATGGCAGTGACTGGTGCAGTGTTGACGCCTCAGCTCATGACCTGGACTCACAAAGCCTTTGGCGGGAATCTGCACATTGCCAGCACGAGTGGCGGCACAGACGTGTTCTGTTCTTGTTAGTCCCAAACGCTAGGTCCAATCAAGATAAATACTGACCTGTATTATTATTATTATCATAGTCGTGACGGGCATACATTCGTTACCTGTCTACGCTGGTGGTAAGCTCCTTCCGTGGTGAATTCCCAACGATTGACTCTGCTTGGAAACAGAACTCCAACGCCCAACCCTCGGCATGGCGGTCTCCGTCTACTCCTCATCCGGCGAGCCCATCCCTCTCGGTGCTGGCATCCCGGGTGAACTCGTTATCACCCGTCCACATCCGTCGATCCCGCTATACTTCCTCAACGATACTCCCAAGCATGATAAGTTCCTCTCGGCCTATTTCCGCACCTTTCCACCTACCCAGGATGGGACTCCAGTATGGCGGCAAGGAGATTTTATCGTCCGTAACCCTGCTACCGGTGGTTTCGTTTTTTTGGGCCGGAGCGATGGTGTCCTGAATCCTAGCGGTGTGAGATTTGGAAGCGCGGAAATTTATAAGCTGATCAACGGGGAGACTACTGGGCTCGAGGCTGTGGAAGACGTTCTGTGTGTCGGACAGCGGAGGAAGGGTGATGACGACGAAAGAGTCCTCCTGTTTTTGAAGATGAAGCAAGGGCACAGAGGAAAGTTGGGGAACGAGTTGAGAGCGAGAGCAAGGCTTGTCATTCGGGAAGGCCTGAGCAGGAGACACGAGCCCGCGGGCATCTTTGAAGTGCAAGATATACCCGTAGGTCATCAGCTTCCCTGGCCGACACGGTATGACTGACGTCACCCTTTCTCTCTTTCCTTTCTCTCCGACAGTACACGGTCAACGGCAAGAAGATCGAGATCGCGGTGAAGCAAATTGTGTCTGGCGCGGACGTTGTCCCGAGCGGGACAGTAGCGAACCCAGAGTCGTTCAAGTTATACTACAAGTACAGAGATTTCGAGGACGTGATGAAGCAGGAGGGGTTTGATGTAGGGTCCGCGAAAAAAGCCAAGGCAAAATTGTGAACGAGCAATCCGTAGTATACAATGTGTTCTATATCGGTCCCCCCGAGCAGTCAACGTATGTGATACCATGTTACTCTTTTTTTGCCCCCAGTGGTTCCTAAGACTTGGTTGAGCTGGATTGAAGCAAGCGGTTCGTGATACTGAGCTTCGAGGAGTCTGCGTTCTTCAGCTTCCTCTTTCCCGTACTCTCGCTGAGGGAACGGTTAAGCCCGAGGAAAAGGAAATTGTGAGCGGAACAAATGCAGCTGCAACGTTGGACAGTGCTGTCGGTGTCTATGGAGTAGTGGGAGCGTAGACACAGTTCCTGTCGTTCCGCCGCCTCGACTCTGTGAATGAGGTTGCTGTGGTCAATCATAAGAAATACCGTGATCCTTCCTCGAGGCGTTCCGTTCGTCCGTCACCCGGACTGTCAACGACGGCATTGTCCACATTAACATTATAATTCCAAACACACCAATCTGAGTCCCTGGACCACCCGAAAAGCAGAGTCTATACAGGTGATAATGTAAGCAAAACGACCATAGTTCAGATGGGCCTGACATGGCTGTGTTGTCCCCATATATAATTCTTTGCTAGCGAGACATTCATCTTGACCATCCGTCTATGATTTTTCAGCAGCGGAACTAGTTCCCGTCCCTACCGGTACGACCATGGGCTCGGACGGCACAGCTGATGAAAAGTTTGACGTGGAGACATAGTCGGGTGACATTTGATGTGTTTCACAAAGCGTTCTTCAGTACCGAATCCATACTGAGCGTTGATATACTCACCCGCGATGCTTTTAACTGTCTGCTCTCCTACTTTTATCACTCTACGGCATGCCATCTGCCATACTCCAACACTCACGGAGCCTAGACACAGAATTAACCATGATGGTTCCTCCAAGGGACAGCAACTCACCCTGAGGAGCGAATGGAAGCGCAAGCGTCCACGTAATAGGACCGAGCCAGTTGGGTGGCAAGTAGAACACGGCCGCTTTCCTGTACCACCACCCGATAGCAAACTGTAAACCCGTCGTTAAGATCCAAATGAGACTGTTGAACTTGGCCGAGAAAGTGGTTTTGGTAGTAGCAAGTTCGCTGTCTGCGAGGCGGCGTCAGAGGCGGCACAAGAAACACGTTGCATACAGGCGGCAACGTGCATACACCAGCGAAAGCAAGCGATGGAACTCACTAAGCTTTTCCAGCTCTGCGAGCCCCTTGTCCACACTGCGTCTCAGCTTGGCCCACTTGGCGAACTGGTCTTGAGCGCTGGTCTGCATGAGTTCCTTCTTTGTGGTGAGCAGCTCGGCTTTGAGCTGGCGCTGTCTTGAGTATTGGACGTTCATAAACACTCGGCAGTATAGGCCCCAAGCCTACAGACGAAATTCCAAGACTGAGCGTCGAGGAATGCGTACAGACGACAGAGACATACGAAATCGAGAAGGACGGATTTACCGATCCATGACACCAATTCGGTGAGGAACACAAGCGCGAAGATGGTGACGATAAGAGACATGGCAAACCAGGTTAGCAGATGCCCGTTGCTATAAGATGCAGCGAGGTCGCTCAGTGGCCGAGTCCAAGTAGATGACGTGGTTGCAAGTTTGGCTCGTGTGTTGGCAAACGCGTGACGCCACAAGTACTGGCGCTAGTATTGCCTCGCCGATAATTTACAGATGCATCAATTTCCCAATGGCCAGCAATTCCAACATGCTCCAATTGTTCACACTTTTAAGCTTTAGTGCCCACAAAGTTCACGGGCCAGAAGGTGGGGCTAGGTCGAGAGTTGTTGACTCAGTAGGCATACTTACCTGACCATCCTACGGCCCTGATACTCAGCACTCAACGTTTGAATCCTTCTCCCGCCTAGAGTCCACATGCTCTCATCGAATGAGATTTCATGATTGCATTTGCGTGTGGTACATGATGCGGGTGTGTCGACATATCATATCTCTGTCTGCCTGTCCCCTGGCCATCGGTCCATGGAAAGTATGGGAAATGGGGAAAAGGGATGCCTAGATGTTGAGCTTGGTTCGTCGCCAGTGACGACGCTTGGCGTTGTACTGTAGACGGTGAAGACATCAGCACGCTCAGTGACAAATATTTGCTATTCAACGCCGCGTACTTGAATTTTACTGTCCGTCTTCAAACGGAACCATTGCGGAATTGGCCTAGAATGAAGTCGAATAAGTGCAATGTCGCAGACATTTGTATCGCAGCCGCTACTGACCGGTTCTGGCGGGCGGCCTTGGAGAGGATGCGTTTCGTGCGGAAAGTCTTTTGCGAAGGCTACTGATGGGGTGAGAATGGGATAAGATACGAAACGTTGCGTTTCGCTCACCATTTTATGCTTCGGTGTCGGCGTCGATGACGATGAGATGGTATGATATCAAGTAAGGTTCCAGGTAGACTCCTACTATACAGTTGCTGACTCAGCGGCATACTACGGTATGCTTAGTCAGCGACTCTGTGATCGGCCCGCTTCAAAGTTCCTAGTCCCACCAAAAGACACGTTTCTCTGATCGCACACGTCACTATGCAACTACTCAAAGTCTGGTTCTCGTTGTTGGCTGTCGTGGTCTGCGTTTTCGCGGCTCAACCCCCCACTGAGCTCCAGATTGAAACCACGTTCATGCCCGCGGAATGCCCCAACAAGGCTGCCAAGGGGGACTCCATTTCCGTTCACTACGTGCGTTTTTTTCGATGCTCACTTCGTTTCTGTTCGCGTTTCAAATCTGGATATCCTACTTCGTAGACTGGTACTCTGTTTGACACTGGCGCCAAATTCGACTCGAGGTAGGTTGTCTCGAGAGTTCCACCAGCGAGCACGTGCTCACATCGGTACCGTAGTCTGGACAGGGCCCAGCCGTTTTCCTTCAAACGTACACCCTTCATAGGTATCATGAGTGTTTCTTTCGTGCTGACCGTTTCTTCCTTGCAGTTGGCGTTGGACAAGTAATCCGTGGATGGGACGAAGGTCTTCTAGGTGCATGCGTTGGAGAGAAGCGTACATTGACTATCCCTTCTAACCTGGGTTATGGTACGTCAACGTCGCCTATTTCACCGTTTCTACGACGAGCATTATGCAGGGAGCCGTGGAGCCGGTAAAGCTATCCCTCCAAATGCCGCTCTCGTTTTCACAACAGAGCTTCTTGGCATCAAATCTGGCAAGCGCGACGAGCTTTAGGGTGTTCGTGACGACCAAATATTTTATTCCTGTAAAACACGGAACACTTCATATCCTGTCTGCTCAATAAATCTGACTGGAGATTACTATGTTGTACGTGAGGTGGTTAGGTGACCGACTGCTTCGTCTCCGGTCCCTTGAGTTTCTCTTGTATGAGTTCGCTGAACTCCTCTCTAAGGATAGCCTCTCTCCTCTCTCTCTCCTCTCTCTGTAGCTTGAGAATGCCTCTCTTCTCTTCCGCGCTGATGACCTGGTTTTCCTTCCGCATACGTACAGCATTCATACGCTTGTGCCTGCTACCACTCATCACATACCCAACGGATTCAAACTGTGCTATCTCATCCGACGTGAGACCGATTTCACCACGACGAGGAATACGCGTTTGCGTGTCATCTTGCAAGAAGGCGGCCATCGCACTCCCCTCGCCGCGTAGCAATGCGCCACCATAAGCGCGTTCGTCTACCTTCTTCGAGGCAGTCACTTTCATAAGGGGCTGGGGGCCGACATCCGCGTCCGAATCGTCGTCGTCGTCGTCTACCTCCCAGTTGGCGTGTGACGGTACAGTGGCCGGTGGTGGCATTGAACTGTTGCCCTGAGGAGCCACAACGAAGGGCGCCGCGGCGGCAGGCTTTTCGACCCACTCTTCCTCATCCTCCGACATACGAGGGGACGATGGCGTAGGACTCGGGCTTGGTGGTCGACCTTTACTTGTTCTTCTCCGGCGATGCTCTCTTCCTCTTCTCTCGTTTTCCTTCCGAGCGTGCTTTCGCTCTTTGCGTTCACGACGGCGACGTTCTGACTCCGAGTTCGAGGACTCTGTTGGGGTCTCTGAACGGTCCCGCTTGGATTTCCTGCGAGAGGATCCACGCTCGGAGGAACTATACGAAAAACGTCATGGAGGGAACAAAAGGGTGTAGGGTAAACACATACAGATTACGTGCAGGCACCTTTGGTGAAGATGGCCAGATACTGAACATGGAACCTTCCCTCTGCACTCTCCGGCTACGAAAAGTATCGCATCTTAGCACAAAATCCACCCGTACGATTGAGACGACGTCACGCACCTTTCCAGATAGTCGTTACTGCCGCCACCGTAACCACCGCGTCGCTCGTACATGCCATCTCGTGATGGACGACTGTGATACATATCGTGAGGCGCTTCGGAGCCCGAGGAGGTGATCATTGCAAGTCGCTCACTGAGGTCGACGGACAGCTGGAAGCACTAGATCGACGTGGGAATTCTTAGCCTTGTGCGCAACTGTCGTCGTTATGAATCCTCACCGCAAACTTTGGACCCCATATGACAACAATAGGGGAATGCGACCCATACTTGTTCCCCTGGACGATCTGGCTGAATCCGCTGGAACTTCAGCTGAATATGATACACGACTACACTAGCTGAGCACGCCTAAATCGTGTACTACTGCCGACCAGTTGCTCTCATGCACGCAGATTTTCTCTCACTTGCAGGTGGTTCTCGACAGCCGAGTTTATGCTATTGCCTTACACACTGATGGTCCGTACAGAGAACACCAGCAGAACCTGTGCATCTCGTCCCACGCGCCCACGCTAAGCACCCTGCCTCGTGCCAGACAGCACCGTGCCTCCAAAGACTGGGACTCGGACCGAACTCGAAAGGAGGCGCTTCGTCGCCATTGAACAAGCCAACGTCGCCGACAAGCGTGAACTTCCATGCGTCCACATGAACTGGTCCATCCCTCGTCTCGTCGATGGGCGCCTCCACGGTGGCGAAAGCGCTCGGCGAGAACGACTGGGTGTACCTCGCGTGTCACGGTCTCCGAGCCGATCGCATCCGCGTGTACGCTGCATGACGGTCACCCGTCGATTTGGCGTCGTCGGGGTCGTCGTATGGGCGCTCCATATTTGTGTACTACCTCGCGCCACGTGACGCTCCGGGATGAGGAAAGTCTAGACGAGGACGTTCAGCTCGCAGCAGGCTTTTTTACAGGAGGGGGTCGGCTTGATCACACTCGCGAGGCAGTTGCGATGAACAGAGTGATGAAAGCGCTGAAGGTACCTCTTGATCCATGAGTGTGATTAGTGCGATGGGATGTCACGCTGGCGGTCATCCGTTCGCGTTTGGTTGAAACTCAGCTTAGTTTGGCGTCGTCTAATGGAATAAACCATGGAATCCAGCTCAACTGATTGATGACTGGAGTACAGGTAAGATAGCGACTAAACTCATGCAGTAATACACCCGAGATATCATTGAGAAGCGATTGATGGTGGGCACAGTCCATGTAATAAAAAGGTGGTACGTAAAGAGGGGTATGCGACTCATTGAGGCGACAACTATGTAGAATAGATCGAGATATGGACGACCAAGAAAGTCAAGGGAAAAGAACGCAATAACGGAACCAGCTTTAGAAGACTCTAAATCTCAACCGGTATTGTGTCTTCTTTCATTAATCTTCTCCTTGTGTCGAGCTTCCTGAGGTACTCCCTAGCGCGCTGCTCGAAGATTTCACAACCGAAGAAGAGACTGTCCGGGACGAAGTCCTTGCGTTGCTCCCAAGGCTTTAGGTCTACAACTTCGCATCTATCGATGGCAACCAAGACCATGCCAAAGCTATATGCATCCGCAAGGAGCGGATCTTGGCACTCGCCACGTAGCACTTCGGGTGCCGCGAAGGGCCGAGTGCCGGGGTGGATTTGCTCCACGATCCTTGTGTGTGCCTTTGTGCCTGGTGTATTGGCAGATTTGTGGATGAGGTGCTGGAAAGGATCCGCTGGTTCGTCGGAGGGGGGTACGAAAATGGAATCCATGGAGACGGAACGACCAAAGTCGAGGAGTTTTATTGTGTCAGAGGAATGGGTGACCTGAATGTTGAGAAGAGAGAGATCACCGTGGCTCAAACGAAAGGCATGAAGATGGGTGAGACCGCTCAAAAGCTGGTTATGGAAGTCGATCTTCTTGGCATGCCCGAGAGGAGGGCGCTCGCGAATGACGTCGTAAAGGGAACGTCCATCGACAAATTCGAGGACCATCCCGACGTTCTCGAGACAACCGAGGAAGGCGGCGATGTTACGATGACGAGATACGGTGGTGTAAACGCGTAACTCTGCAAGGAACTGGGTTGTGACATCGTGGGCGTTTGATTGCATCTCGTCGTTGATCTCGAGCTGGACGACGTCAGGTTTTTTCACGACACATTTGAACACGATGGAGGCGGAGCCCTGAGCACAGGGGGCGAGATTGGCGGTGGGATTTGGTGGGGCAGAGTAGGCGGATGGTGTCGGGAAGGAGAAGATAGAGTTTGGGTGCCGTGGTGGTTTGTACACGGGTATGGAAGGATTTGGTGATTTTGTGTGCTTTTCTGGCTGGAGGAGCTTATGGCTGTAGTGACCATCGTCTGGGGCGACCGTCGTATCTTCCGAGGAAGAGAAAGAATTGGAAGAGGAATTCAGGGCTGGATCTTGCTGGTCCAGTTCGACTGATAAGACGGATAAGCAAGCATGTGTTAGATCGTGAGGAAGGTGTACATGCCCATCCACCAGTTTTTCTTTGAAGTGAGCGTGATTCGCTTGACGTGCATCGTTAAATATTGGGTATGATCAGGATGCTATCTGCTTAGTCAACACGAATGTGAATAGCAAGTGATGTCATCAAATGAAATAGTTCCCACGCCACAGCAACTGGGGATGGAGCTGCTGTCTTTCGTTGGGTCTCTTTGCTCCAAGTCATGCACGACAACGTATCCCAAGGTAAACCCCCCTCTTTGTTTAATTCTATACCTTTTTTTTTTTTTACCTTATATTTATTGCTAGAGAATCACTCTCTGCTCGACATATCCAACTCGAATCCATCCACCACAGACATCTCCACGAGCGCCCTTTCCATGTATTCCCCTCCCAGAATGCTCCACAACTTTCCCTCGGATTCCTCAGACTCCCTCCATGCTTCCCCGACTGCCCTCTCTGATCCTCAGCCCGTGCACCATCACACAAAACCAATCGACTCCGTCTCACCTCAATTCCCGTTCGTGGCCCCCGATCCTCAGTCAAAGCCCTACTCCGGCCCTGCGTCGCACGCAGACTCCTTTAACCGAGGGGAAAACCAGGCCTCGACGGCGACCCTCTCTTTACCCTACTCATTCCACACCGTTCTCCCCTCTCCAGGCGCACTCTCAGATCTCTCCTCTTCATCAGACAGTCCCTTTCACTCCTCCCATACCGAGCTAGCAAGGCGCAGACCGTTACCCGCTCCTCCATCCACCACCACGCCTGTCTCGTCTTGCATATCCGAAACCGCCCCATCTTCTCCACCACCTCCGTATTCCCGATTTCTTCTATCTGACGAGCCACAGCCCATGTCCCGTGACCTCACCAGAGCCCCATCTGCTACCCATGGCACACTTGGGCCCGAGGCCCCGGTAATCCTTCCCCAACCCGACGAGCAGGCTGACCATGCTCGTGCTCCATATGACACGTTCCTCTGTCATTCTCCACCCGCCAATACCTGGATTGTCGTCGAAACTTCTTCATCCGAGTACACCCTCCTTGTTCGCTTACCAGGCTTCAGACGCGATGGAATGCTCGTACCTTCTCTTTCAATTTACGGCCTCTTTTTTTACTAATACTAACATCTTAGAACCATTGCCACCAGAAGGCGTCGCGTTTTACATGTTGTCGCTGATTCCTGGGAACCCGAGGGCGGTATGTCCCTTTGTTTTACATACGGTCTTGCAAATTCAGTTCGCATGCCAGGTCACTTTGAGCGCCGTGTCTCCTTTGGCTACGACGCCGAATTGGCACAAGTCAGAGCCGAATTTGACGGTGATATGCTTCGAATAGTCGTTCCTCGTCGCATTTCCCCATTATGTTCATGAATCGTTCCCGACCATCCACCTGGAGATTGGGTTCTCGGTTCGTGTCGCGCTCGTCCTAGAACATGTGCATCCAGCCGGTCCGCAATGAATTGGCCCGTCCCGCACATCTCTAATCTAACATCCGCGTAATTTCAAGCTCATATTTGCAAGTCAATTGTATTATTACCGACCCGATATCATCCGTGTTGACACCGAAGCATGGCACATCCACAACTGGGACAATTATTCTACTTTCTCTTATTTTTCTTTTGAAAAATAGCTTGCTGATTCGCATTCCTTCTTGTCCCTGTTCCTTATGTCGCGGGGTCAAGTTTGTGATTCCAGTTTCACTTTGTTTTTATACCACTTATCCAGTCCATTGTAATGGAGATTTATCTATGACAGCTCGCCGTGCGTGCGTTTAACCTGATACGACACTTGCCATCAACTCGTCATGATGCATGATGGTGTCTTGCCTTTCCTAATTACCTTTGCCGTACGACATTTCTCAGGCCGGAGTTGAGACGACCGAACTCCGTGTTTACGCCGGTGTGAAGAACCTTGTTTTCACACAGTTACCAGTAGTGCAGCTTCAGATCTACTGCAGCAAACTGGTCTTCTGGAAAGTACCGCAGTTTGGTTACGCTCGGTCGGATCACATGCGATGAACAGCAGATCCGAACTGTCATACGGGTGCGTCTGTGACCGTGTACTGCACTGGTTAGTGCTGCGCTAGATGCTCCACTTCAAAAAGCACCGCCGATCGTTGTTGTCATCAGCTTCGCAGGCTGCAACGCCAGCTCGATGGTTATGCTCCGCCGGCGCACGCATCCGGTCTATTCAAGTTGTCCAAACGAGAGGCGAATGCAAGCTCCACCTCAGACGACGTCATACCCTGATGGACAGTCTCCGTTCCGGCGCCAAGCATCTCACTCGCCTGGCTGGAGAGTTGGATAAAGTTGGACACCCCCCAAGTTCCGAAATCACATGCATCTCCCAGTTCCGAGACGGAGGACGTATTTGATTTCTCTGCAGGCCCCACCCGTCCACCCGGCTCTGGGATGAGCTTTCTCGTCGGTCTTTGGTATGCCTCTCCTCCGACACCGTTCAAGATGCGTAACCATTATAGCCGGCTGGTGCTAGAGCTGTGCCGTGCGGTGTGGGAAGAGACATAATAGGGGATCAATGGCCCCAGTCGGCAGAGCGTCACTTGTCGTCATCGCGCCGCGGCGAGACCCGCGTAACGACTTCACGACGTACACATCCGGCGACGGTCTTCCGACGTTGATCGTGTTCATGATCGCCCAACGACTTATACTCCGACATTGGTTACTTGTGAGGTGCAGCTCCTGGCCGTGCCGTGTGCGGGACTGCTGTCTGATGTTTCGTCGTGGTGGTGGTTCGGGGCATCTGACAAGGTGCCAGGGTTGTACGAGAATGGGTTGCAGAGGGAGCGACTGGAGCTGTTTGCGGGGGCACTGAAGCTACGTTATCCTGTCGTGAGTCCGTCGGCTCCGCAGAATTGACGGCGGTTCGTGTGCGGACGCTCGAGAAATCCCTCCGTATGCTCACGCGTGAGGTAGCCAATGGACACGCAGAGGTTCCCACAAGCAGACCCCTTGAATGGGCTCTGCAAATTCAACTTTATGTGATAAGCCAAGTCGGGCGTCATGTTTTCAATCTCGTGCATTCTGACGGTGACCAACGTGCACATCGTGCGACAAGACTAATGGAATCAGGCAATTACGTTCTTCGGGTATACAGGCAGTCACTAGGTCTCGTGGATTATCTGACCCTGGCGTCCAATCACCATACGATCGTCATTACGGACATACCTGTTCTCGGACTATCGGTCAAGAACCAAGTATGGCGATTCATATCTCTTATCAATGCACTCTATGAAGCACGTTGTCGGCTGATCTGCCATGCACACAAACCCAGAAGATCCCTTGTTCCCTGAGGCGACACGACACGTCGATCGAGGCCTCGTGCACATGGAAACAGTTGCAGAAATGCAGGACGTGTACTGCCCAAACGTTTCCCGTGTACAGCGCACTCACCGTGAGCGAAGCGCACCGCTCCAGGGCTTGACAATCTGGATATATTTTCTATTATGCCGTCCACGCGACAGGACACGTATTGGAGACGCTCATGCCTCTCTCTTTTCAGGTCAAGAAGAGCGGTTTGCGTTCAAGCAACTGCTCCCACGGTTGGTGGAGAAGACTCGTTGAGTTGTTGGCTCGAGGAGCGGTGGGATCTGCTGAGGGAAAGTAGCTGGGAGAGTCTGGCGGATTCTGATGTGCGATCTCTACCGTTCGCGTTAGATTGGATCGGACGTGCTGAGCGCCAGTCCCGAGGC
>JBBPMU010000219.1:0-37831 GCA_038090475.1 Wakefieldia striispora | reverse complement strand
ATAATTGAATGTTCCAAACGATTGAAAGGAACTTCTTTTTCATCATAGAGGGTCAAATTGGACCCTCTTGAATTAAAATAAGAGTTGAATTGAGAAAAGGTGACGTGTAAATGCCGGGGTGCATTTGGTTTCCTTTTGTGGAAGTCTTCAATTGTTTCTTTCAAATTTCCTAGATTGGAAACTGGTTCCCATGTGTGTTCTGTTTCATCATATCCTTTCCAATGGACGAGGTACTCAAGTTTTCTACCCTTGAGTCGTGAGTCAACGATATAGTCGACTTCGTATTCCTCTTCTCTATCTTCTGTGACTAGCACAGGACCAGGCTTGTAGGTAGGTTGGCCTGGGAGTTGTTCCCGATATGGTTTGACCCTAGAGATGTTGACCACTGGATGGATTCGCATAGATTTGGGTAATTGAAGCTCTACTGTGTTCGATCCCTTCATAGAAATTACTTCATAAGGGCCTAGCCATTGCTCAGATAGCTTCTTTGATAGCCGTGTCAAATGGAGATTGTCCATGGCTAACCAGACTTTGTCGCCCTGAGAATAAAGCAGAGCTTCAGAGCGGTGTTTATCCGCCTGAGCTTTCATATGGTGCTGCAAATTTTCTATATTTGTTTTTGTTTTCTTGAGTACTTCAGAGAAGTCCGAGATGAAGTTTTTGGCAGCAGGTGTTTTCATAGGTTTGGGCATAATGCCCATTCTTGGAACATAAGAACGCGTCACTTCAAAGGGTGAATACTTCGTTGTGGTGTGCTTCTTGCTGTTGTAAGAGAATTGAGTGATTGGGAGCCAGTCCGACCACTCAGTTTGTTTCTCCACACAGTAAGTACATAAGTATTGCTGAACTTCTCTGTTCATGCGTTCTGTTTGGCCATCAGTTTGAGGGTGATGTGCTGAAGAAAGTTTGGGGGTTATTTGTAACCCTTTGCATATATCTCGCATCAGGTGTGAAGCGAACTGTGGACCTTGATCTGATATGATCATTGAGGGAAGTCCATGCTGTTTCCACACGTGCGATAGATAAAGTTTTGCGAGTTCCATCGAGGAACACGTTTTGTGGCATGGGATGAACTCTACTTCTTTGGAGAAGCAGTCCACCACTGTAAGAATGGAATCATAACTGTGCGATTCTGGGAGATTGGTGATGAAATCTGCTGAAATATCTTCCCAGGGTTTCAATGGCACTTCTAATGGTTGAAGGAGCCCCGAGGGAGGTTTATTGGATCCCTTGAAGCATGCGCATCTTTCGCACCGGTTTACATAATCCTTGACATCATTTGCCATCCTGGGCTATATGTACATCTTGGAAAGGAGTTGCATAGTCTTTTCGAATCTGGGATGTCCAGCTTCGGGTGAGTCATGGTGTAACGTGATGACTTCCGTGCGAAGCGTTTCAGGGACAAAGATGTTCTCTTCCTTTCTGAGGAAGGAATCCCTGACAACGTATCCAAGATTTGAAAGATGTTTCATAGAAGAGGGGGAAAGTTTCATAGTTTCATGTTGTAACCTGGTGAGGAGTTCATCTCCGTTGTATAGGAGTGTGACTGTAGAACGAATTTGTTCAGGTGGTATGATTAGTACCCCTTTGTTGTCATCCTCTATTCCTTCTGCATGGTCTTCTCGACGGCTAAGTGCGTCGGCTTTTCCCATGGAGGAACCAGGTTTGTGGTGCCATGTGAAATTGAAACAAGACAGGTATTGCGCCCAGTGCGCCTGACGCCTGTTCAGGTCCTGTCGTGTCATGAACCATGTGAGGTTCTGATGATCGTTCCATATTTCAAATTCAAAACGTGCGCCTTCTAGATAGTGGCGCCATAATTCGAGTGAACGGATGACGCTCAGCATCTCCTTATCTGCTATGGGATAGTTCCGTTCCTCTGGTGACATATTATGAGAATTATAGGCCACGGGGTGCCATTTCTCATCTTTCTCTATGGAAAGAACCGCACCGGTTGTGTAATCAGATGAATCACTTTCTAAGTGATATTTGCAATCGTTGTCGGGGTAGGCGAGAATGGGGGCCATGGTAAATGCATGTTTGAGGACATTAAATGCTTCGTCACAGGCGAAGGTCCACGAGAAGGTGGTGTCCTTTTTCGTAAGATCATGAAGTGGTCTAGCCACTTTGGCATAGTCTTTAATAAATCGGTGATAGAAGTTTGCCAAACCGAGAAATGAGCGGACATGTTTGACGGTGCAGGGGATAGGCCATTGGAGGATAGCCTTGACCTTTTCTTGATCCATGGAGATCCCGTTAACACTGACGATCATGCCAAGGAAGTCTACTTCTTTTACTTTGAAGTAACATTTCTCTGGTTTAACGTACAAGTCGTTTTCTTTGAGGCGTTTTAAGACCTCAAGTATGATCTTGTCGTGTTCTTCTTCGTCGTCTGTAGAAGTAAAAATCATGAGGTCATCGATATATACGACAACAACCCCATCCATATCGGCAAAGAGTTTGTTCATCATTGTTTGGAACGTTGCCAGTGAATTGCATAATCCAAAGTACATGACGACGGGTTCGTAGGTCCCGCGGAAGCAGACGAAAGCTGCTTTCCATTCGTCACCCTCCTTGATGTGGACATTGTTGTATCCCCATCGGAGGTCCATTTTCGTAAATAGTTTTGCATGTTTTAATTTGTCTACCAGCTGGGAAATGAGTGGCAGCAGGTAGTTGTTCTTTTTAGTGTGTTCATTTAAGTATCGATAATCTTGAACCATGCACTTCTTGCCATCCTTTTTGGGCACGAAGAACACAGGGGACGTTTGTTCTGATTTGGAAGGGCGAATATATCCCTTCTTGAGCTGGTCATCGATGAACGTCGAGACCTCCTCTTGTTCCTGAGGGCTCAAGGGAATTATTCTTCTCTTTTTGGGTTTGAACATCTCCTTTAGTTCGATTGCATGGTCCCATGGCTTGCACAAGGGCATGCGTTCAGATTCTTGGTGTGAGAACACTTTTCTATATTTGAGGTAGGTAGCTGGTACCATTTCCTCAATCATTTTCTCTATTTTTATGGGTTTTTCTTCTTTCTTTTCAGTAGAGAAGATGTTTTCATATGTTTCAGAGATAAAGTTTTCATAAAATCTGATCTCTTCTTCCCTAACATGGTTGAGGGTTTGTGTCTCTTCATAGGAACGACACTCTTCTGGGCATCTTGTCATTTTGACGTCGCCAGTAGTCCAATCAATCACAGGATTGTGAAGTTTGAGCCATGTGAAACCAAGGATAAGATCGTTCTTTCCAAGGTTGGTAATCTCAGCTTCAACCTTTTCCCTGTGACCTTTGAAATCTACTATCAGGTCGACATAATGCGAGATTTTGCCCGCAGAGTTCTTTGTTCTGTCCACGTTGTATACCTGGATGGGGTTAGGAAGGGGCTTGGTGATTAAACGATGCTTCTTGATGAAGTCTTCGTGTATGAAGATTGCGTTAGCTCCACTGTCCAAAAGAGCCCTAGCCTTGAGGTAACCGATGGAATCGGCGGGAGAGACCAGAATGTTCATATTGATTTCACGGTTTATTGCTGTGGATCTGATGAAGGCATTTTCTGAGATTTTATTTTGGTTTACAGGAATTAAGCACCCGTTTTCGTCCGGGCCATGCTCCGAAGAGTCGCCTGTGACGCCTGAAAAGGAAATATTGTTTTTCTTGTTTCTCAGTTTAACGTCATTATAGGACGAATTTGAGTGTTTTTGGGATTTTGCCAGTTTTGCGTCATGGTTGGACGAGTTTTCTATTTTTGTATTTTCTTTTTCTTCGTCCTGCGAAGTTTCTTTGATTGGGAGGCAAGAAAAGAAATTGTTTTCATATAGAGAATGAAGTTGCGCTTGATCACCCAGATCGATCAAGTTGCGCGGGCTTTTCCCAACTTCTTCTCATTTTCATACATGTTGAAATAATAAGCTTTAATTTGATCCGGGTTCATCCCTCGGATCGCGTGGAAAGGGTCTTGGGCCTGGGTTTGGCCCAAAGAGGAAGATTGTGCCGTTTGGGCACTGGTGGCGGCTCGCACTTGGCAAGAGGATTTTGCGCAACCCTTTTTGTGGTTGCCGCCCCACCAGTTGCACGCCTGGCACTGGTTCTTTGGTTTTGGGCAGTTCTCTGGGGTGTGCCCTTCCCCTTTGCAGTTAAAACATTTTCTTCCTGCATTATTGTTTCGCCCTCGAGGGGCCTTGATTTGTTGTATGGACTCGGTGGTCCACCAACTGTCATCCAATGCGGAAATATCCATCGCATTGGGGTCCTTGCTCTTGTAATAGTTGCCCGGGTTTCCCCGGAGGTAGGAGACTGATTCTAACGCATTTCCAATGCGTCGAATGTTGGTAATGTAATCAGCCAGATCGGCCGTTCTCTTTCCCTCTCTGAAGATCTGGGCTATTATTCGCGCTGCTGTGTTCTTTTCTAGCAGGCGAATTGCGTGAGATTGGTCTATACCCGATTGGGGGTATAGCGATTCGAATTTAGTGAGGAACTCGTCTGTCCTCATTGCTCCTTGTGATAGTTTTTCGATTTGGGCAGTTGCCCAGTCCTTTTGGTTGGAGGAACAGAACTGTGTGGGAATTTCCTGAACTAGGAGGTCCCATTTGTAGTCTGCTCCCCTCACTAGTCTTGTCTGGGTGAAGGTGCCTGCCTTCGCTCCTTCTAAGCGGGAGAGTACTGCTATGACAGCATAGTATGACTTGGGTTTGATCACCCTGCTGTTCACGTTCAACCAAGCTTGGATCTTGGTCCACCATTCGTCAAACTTCTTGATGTCCCCGTTGTACTTTCCGGGGTCTGTGAATATCTCTATTTTCGATTTTGACCCTTTGTCAGAGTCCTCTTCTTCTTCGACTTCCATCCTTGGTGGAGGTGGAGCCTGTCCTTGTGCCTGTCCTTGCCTTTGCTCTAAGGCAAGTAGGCAGTTCACCAAGGCGTTCACTGTTGCTTGGAGGGTTCCAAGCGTGGCATTTAGGGTGCCCAATGTGCCGTTGAGCTCGGCATGGTTGTTTCCAATCTCGTTAAAGATCGCAACAAACTTGTCGTCAACCGATCCATTTTCGATGACATTGCGGAGTGTTTGGGACATTATGAGGAAGGGAAAATGATGATATTATTTCTAGTATGGAGCGTAGCGTGGGTTTTTCTTTAGGGAACTTCTGGCTCTGAGCCTTCCAAGTTCTCCGCAATACATGTACGACCTACAATTATGTAACCAGCACAGCGTAGGTAAAGAGATAAGAGGTAGTTCCGCCATTGGCTGGAACGTCATGGAATATGAGAGAATACCACAGCCTTTGATACATGCATCAAGCGTGAGGTGTGTGGTAGAATGGAAGAGAAGCATAAAGTGGAAATGAAATGGTAACATGAGGTGTGGCAGATCTTTAGATCGTGCTGGAGATTAAAATAAGAAGCATAAATGTGGCAGCCAATAGGATCTAGTCCTTTGGACAGCCTTTGCATGAGGTGTGTACCTTGTCCTAGAACAGTAATTGTTCTGGATCAAAGAGTGCGCTAGAGAGAGGGACAACATAGTTGGACTTCGAGTCTGAAAAAGAGTGGATGTCTGAGGGCAGGAAAATAGCATTTGTAACAGAAGTCATCCCACTTAGAGATGGATGGCTGAAACACCAGTTCCAATCTGTCACTAGACAACACTCCTCCACTATCCAAGATTCAGTCACAGACATAGTCAGTCTTTGGCATATGGGCTTTGTTATGAACCCTATATTTTATTCCTGAAAGACGCTACTTTTCTTACTGACACTTTCAAAACTTTTACTTAGAACCATCCTTTCTTGCGGCAATCCGATTGAAGAAAGCCGTCTACCTGTACTTCGAAGATCACGTGACTTGATGTCACCTGATGTCTCTCTTTTGGTATGCTCCCGCAACAGTATAATTTCCTTCGTCACATGATCTGTTGCACGTGACCCTTCTGTGGCGTTTGCTGATTGCCGTCGGTCGAGACCTTCAGACTTATTCCCAGTGGCACCTCTTTGGGAATAACCCCTTTACTTCTTTTGGACATATTGACACTCTTATCTCTTAGTCATTTCCTCTTATGAGACTACCCAATCGTGATCGTATCGGAAGGCACATGCCATAGAGAGCTGTGCAGTTTGTCATTTCCTCTTACTCACGATATGTGCCCATCGCACAAGAACTTCCTTTTACGATTATTCGGACATCGTACGTTTTCTCTATTACTATACTTGGATTCGCACAGCTTGGTCTGTGCATGATCATGTACACTATATAACTAGTAGACGCATCGACTGGTAACCCCAGTCTTTGCTACTTGGAATATCATCCCCAGGTGATTTTCTTCTAGGCAAGACCTCCTTAGGAATTCTGAGGAGCTACTGGGAAATTACTTTACATCATCTACACTCCTAGCCAGAGGATAAAGCGGCGCTTTCTCTTTCGGACTAAGATACCACCAGGGGCAAAGACTTCGCCTTTGAGGTTTCAAGTTCAACCTTCAACTTATCGTCTCGTTTCAGGCTTGCCTCTGGTAGCTAAAGGTTGCTTCTGGATCATCAGAGGAAAGATGCCAGTGTCATCTGTATTGCTAGGACAGGAATGGGCAAAATGCTCACATTCTGCATTCAGATTGTCATCACACTGTTAAACTTGCTCAGGAAACAGAATGTCATCTCACTCACCAAGGCTGGTATATGAGCAATTGCCATCAACACAGAGATTGCAACTACTGCCAACTTTCAAGTGAGTTAGTATATTGCTGGATTTACTTGTGTGTCTATTTTTCATCAGCACATCCACACCTTGTGATACCAAGCCATTATTGTCAGCCCTGAGCAAATCATGAAGCCTGGGAGCAAACTCATTGGAAGCTGCTAGATGCAACAGGAAAGCTGCAAGGATGTCAGATGTGTATATGACAAGATCAGTCATGATCAGGTGGTTCCAGTAGTGGTGGTTGTTCAGGAGTCCAATGACTAGGTCAGGTATAGTGATTTATGAGTTTGCAAGTAGATCAAGGGTGATTTGAATCTGGACCATCATGAGCAGCTTCACCCAAGTGAGGGCCAATCATGACATACCCAACTGAATATATTCTCCCCCTGTACAAAAAACATAACCCTAATCTAGAACTACCTTTTTTTTGTGAAACAACAAACTCTGCTGCTGTGGCTGATGTTGTTTACAAATGTTTTCTTGCAGCTGTTGATGTTCATGTGAGGGGATTATTTAAGTTGTGCTGGGTTTGAATTGGTTCACAGCCACTCGGAATTCTCATCGTCTAAAGGAAATCGCCCGTCTTAGAGGAAGTCCCACGCTAACCATATATTACATAATCACTACTCCCCGTTTGTTGGTGTCGGAGCCTATCATAACTTGACCATTCAAGATGCCACCCATGACCTTCACCGGGATTGTCACCAAAGTAGGGTGCATGAACAAAACGGCGACCGTAACGGTGTACAGGAATGTTATTCACAAAATAACTGGCAAGGTGAGTGCACCACTAAAATTTTGCGCAATCGATTCGACTCTCTTTAGCGCATCGAGCGAACGACAAAAATTCTTACCCACGACGAGGATAATCGTACGTACGTGTCGGTAAGAGCGTGGACGTTACTGATGTATTGTCAGTGCTGCGCCTTCACGACAAGGTGTTGATTCGCAATTGTCCTCCTATATCTGCTCGCAAACGGTTCAAGCTTGAGAAAATAATCAATAGTCCAGAAACCGCGCGCGAATTGGCACATGCTGAAGCAGTTACACAATCATAGTACCTCTCACTCCTTGGTGAGCGACTGTTAACGTGATGATACGCAGCGTTGTTTAGATTTTGTAATAGTCAGATGGGCTAAGCCATAGCATCAAATTCACATGCGCAAGTAGACCCCTTGGGGTGAGCTCATCTAGTCGATATGGTTCTGTCAATATACCAGACGTTTGGGAAATGGGCCAGCTATTCCCGTAATTGGCACAAACACATGAGCTTCTGTCCAACCTTTGCGCAGACGTACTTATGCCCAAATGATGCAAATCTTATTCCTGGAGACCTGTTAGCAGTCGATGACCCCAGGTTTGTGGTGGCTAGCTGGTATACTTCCCAGGGAGGAACCGCTTGGTACCCAAACCAAGAACGGAAAGCTGATGGGCATTGTCGTCTGTAACCGGTTGTGGTGCCGCAGTGATTCGTCGCACAGTGGTGTCCTTCCATCCCTGGGCATCTGTTATCTACAGATCCAAGGAATTTATCCCATATGATGCCTGCGGTCGGCCCCTTACAACCCGTTGCATAATATACACTCGGGACCTGCTCGTTACATTCCCGGCGTACGCAATGACGATCCGGTACATCATTCCGGATACCAGTGTAGGCCCGAATAGTATTTTTCGCCGTATTTCAGCCTCAAAGGGTCGTTCGTGTCTTAACTAAGCATCTAACGACATGGGGACGGATGGCGGACCTATGGACAGATTATTTTGCCAAAGAAGCATTGCCATCCTGCAGAACTGGATGGATCAGCTTGATGCCGTACCGGAAGGCGGAGGCAGTTGCGATTGGAGATCGACGAGCTGGGGTGCGTAAATAACGAGAAATCAGGCGATTGGGAGACATACTTCGAGCTTCTTTTTCTCTAACTGCTCCTCCGCATCTTTGATCTGATTGTCGACGCGTTTCCTATGTTGCTAGTGAGAGGCGTCAGCGAAAAGTATCTAAGGCACGCACATTTCCCTCCGGATGAACTCCAGCCGAGTTTCTACGTTTGTGCGAGCTTCCGTTTGGTCTTGGGGCACTAGAACCGGCCCGACGAGCTTGAATATCGTGTTATTCGGGGTGAGATTTGCAAACTCCTGGGAGTATAGGTGAGCGTCCGCGCACTTAGTGATAAGAGTGTGTCTACCTTTTTGACCATCTCATTTTCGGATAACTGCGTGTCCAGCCGCGTCCTCTTCTCGACGAGGACGGTAAGATCACCTTGTAGTTTCTGAAATTCGGTCGACTTTGATTGGAGACGCGCTCCGAGCGACATGGGAGATCGGCAAGCACTAAATAGTACTAAGGGGCCACGTGAGGCGGAGTGATAGGACACGGTCGCCCGTGTGCGGGCTATACTTGCAACATATATACTCACAGTGCCACCACGATGCTGTCCAAAACTCCTTTCAGGTCATCTCCCCGATGTCTTTCCCTAGCATTGACTGGAACAAAGTGAATCAGCCGGAACTCGTCTTCCAGGGCTTTGCCAGCCGTAGATCTCAGGTTTATGGCACGAAGGGTGTCGTGGCTTGTTCCCAACCTCTGGCCGCCGAAGCAGGACTTGAGGTCCTGCGAAAAGGTGGAAATGCAGGTACGATATCAATTGTGTATGTCAATGTCCGCTATCTCAACTGTTCCCTTTATTTCCAAAACCCAGCCGACGCAGCGGTCGCCACTTCTGCTGCGTTGAATGTCACAGAGCCTAGCTGCTGTGGTGTCGGAGGGTATACCTGCTGTGTCTTAGTATCTCCGCAGGTTCTCAACCTATTTCAGCGACGCATTTTGTCTCTTCTATGATGCACAGACCAAGACCGTCAAGGCCTTGAATGGTTCAGGACGTTCACCTGCGAAGCTCGACCTAGGCTACATGAGGCAACGAGGAATCAATGGTGGTCAAATCCCTCTCACGGACATTAACTCTGTAACCGTCCCTGGTATGATTTCTTTTCCTTAGTATCTTCCTGTCGCAATAATTAGGCATGCATAGGCGCTGCGGCCGCCTGGGTTGATACCGTAGAGCAGTTTGGCTCACAGAAGGTCTCAATCGCAGACATTCTAGCGCCAGCTATCAGACTCGCAGAAGAAGGGTAGGCTGGAATGTTTACTATCCTACTCACCTCACGCCTCATTTTGCCCAGGGTCCCGGTCTCAGAGATCCACAGCCACGCCGTACGGTCAGATGTCGAATAAGCACTTCGTTCCTGCTGATTCTTTGCACACAGTGGCAACGCTCTGAAAACCTTATCCGAAATGCATCTCCGAATTCGGACGAGATGCTACTCAACGGGAAAGCTCCACTCCCGGGGCAGATCATGAAATTCCCTAATCTCGCGAACACTTTTCACGCACTCGTTGAGCACGGAAAAGATGGTTTCTACAAAGGCCGAGTCGCGAATGCGATCGTCGATCTCGTCAAAAGCAAGGGTGGAGTGATGGAGCTCGAGGACCTCGCTGCTCATAAAACCTCTATCGTCGAACCTATCAAGTATACATATGCCGGGGAGGTCACGGTATATGAGGTGAGAATTAGCTTCCTACGTCCGTTGGCAATGTATTATGTCTCATTACGTCCAGTGCCCGCCCAATGGCCAAGGTGATGTCACTTCCCTGTGAATATAGTCCGAGTTAGAACAGTGTTTAGGCATCACTGCGCTCCTCGCTCTTGGGATTCTGGAACAAATTCAAGCACAAGGGAAGACGAAGTCATTGCTAGAACTTGAACATAATTCCGCCGAATATTTACACGTCCTTGTCGAGGCTATGCGGTCAGTTCAGCCACTTTACTTCTTAGTCTTCTTGCTCATCCTTCATCTTACTGGCTTAGACTCGCATTCGCGGGTGAGTCTCACACATGCAATGATTCTGACAGCTTCGGACAACTGACATGACTCGACAGATAGTCAATACTATGTGAACGACCCGGAATTCAATTTCATTCCCGTCGACAAGTTATTAAGCAAGGTTCCATGTCTCGTCTCTCTGTCCAACACAGGTTTGACCGCCAGATAGGAGTATCTTGCGTCTCGCGCTCGGCTTTTTGACCCGAGTAAGGTGAACCCAAACGTCATTCACGGAAATCCTGTGAATTCATCCGATACTGTCTACTTCACTGGTATGCATGAATAACGCACCGATTCTATTTTGTTGACTAGTTTCCAGTCGCTGACCAATGGGGAAATGCTTGCAGTTACATCCAGAGTAACTACGCTGGTACGTTTAACCCCAAGCTGGACATCCTTGCGTATTCATCTGCTTTTGGGAAACAGGGTTCGGGACAGGAGGTACTGTACAGTGACTATTTGATTTTACATCAGCTCACCCTTCATGAAGCCGTGCCAAAGGGTTGCGGTTTCACACTTCAAAATAGGGGTTCAGGGTTCGTCCTTAAGGAAGGTCACCCGAACTGTTTGCAGGTGAATTTGTTGGTATCAACCCGGCATGTCCAGGTCTCACACTAAGTCCTTAAGGGTGGTAAACGCCCATATCACACGATCATCCCTGCTATGGCACTTAGAGGCGACGAGCTCTTCTTGTCGTATGGAGTAATGGGAGGTTTCATGCAGGTGGGGAGGACCATAACTGTATTAGACTACCCACTGACGTTCCGTATCAGCCACAAGGTCATGTCCAAGTCCTCCTTAACATGCTGCGTGGTTTCACAGCCCAAGCTGCCCTCGATGCGCCCCGTTTCTGCATATCTCCAGGTGTTCCTGTAGACGAGAATAAAGATGACGAATTTGGTGTCGTCAATAGCGAGGTGTACTTTGAAGACGCCATCCCTCCAGAGACAATTGCCAAACTGAGAGGTAAATACGCATCTCGATGGATCACGAATCACTGAACAATAGTGCGTTTCAGAGATGGGCCACGACGCTAGGACTGTGATTGGTTTTGGCAGAGGGCTTATGGGCCGTGGACAGATCATACAGAGGATTGTAGATCAGTCAGGAAAGACCGTCTGGGCAGCAGGCTCCGACCCTCGCGCGGATGGACATGCAGTGGCACAGATCTAACGTCGGGGGTAAGGTCGCTTCGACTTTATGGTATCATATATGCACATGTGCAGCTCAAGCCCAAGAATGTCCACAACTACAACATTCGTTGGCGACGTTCATTTCCAACTGAAAGAAAGAAAGATATATATAGTGAGTAGTGACGGATAAATGTGCAAGGATCACATCCCAACCTGCTTGTTGCCGCCGAAACTCTCGCAATGCGAAACTCTTGTCGGGTCCTTCGATCCGTCCCCATCCGGCGAGAGGTACGACGATCGCAGTAGCATTATCCCAAGCACCCAGTTCTTGAGCAAATGATAAAATGCGATCTGCTGCCACTTTCGGGGTAGGAGCATCCCTTGTCAGGTCGACGATTTCGTCATCGGACAGAGTCGAGGAGATGCCGTCGGAGACCACTACCATTGATGCCCATTCCCTCCCTAAGAATTTAAACCAGTCAAGCTTTGAAGTCACAGCGATGTCGCTACATATGTACCTTCCAATAGCTTTGCGCGTACCTCAGGTTCGGGTGTAACACCAAAGGGCTTGAATTTGAGGTCTCCCAAACTGGCACCGATCAGTCAACCTCCTCACGGTGCGCTCTCCACTTACGCTCTTGTATTTGCTAGTGCCCCCATCCACCTACAAAGGGACGTGAGTATTCAGGTGAACATAGAAATAGAGCTACGCACCGCGATTCACCGAAAGAGTCAGTGATTAGTGCGGAACCCATCATACGTCGCAACCGAGTAGCCTCAACGCGTGAGTCCGGGTGATGGTTTTCAGTCATTGGGTGTACATGGCCACCTTTTCTGGAGCACAGTAGAACTCGTGCGTCGCTAGAGATAATATCGAAACAGATGACCAACAATAAACTTTCAACGTACCCGCAATGCGCCACTGTGAGCGCAAGCTTCTCAGAGGAGAAGAATGGGCGAGCAGGATCGTCTAGGGAGTGGAGTATGGCGACCGAGGCTGTTGCCCCGCACATCTTTGCTTCGCTCTCTATGGAAAGAAGCCTGTCTAGGCACTATCAGCGGTATGATAATCATAAACAATACACCTCCTTACCAACTTCAAAGAATGCCTGCGTAGCACGAGCCTCCAAATCAAGAGGTGGAGTGTTTTGAGTGTTGTGGATCCACGGCGCAAGTGCACCGCCTTTAAACCTTTTGAAGTAGCCGCCGAGATCCTTGATCCACAGAAATAATTCGGGAATATGAGATTTGTCAACAGACTCGAATAAACCATGCAACTCCTGTCGCAGATATTGAGAGACAGTAGAACCGCCATGCCTGGAAATAATTGTTATCTTATGGATATAGTCAAAACTCGCTGGATTCACATACCCGTCATAAAGACCCACGAATACAACCTGGCGAGCGACAGGATTTGCAGCACTCTCGGGTTCCCAATCAATGCCGAGACTCTTCTTGATGCTTAGACGAAGTCCGTCGGGGTCCAACGAGAGAGCGGCAATTGCATGGTAGTCTTCTTGATGACTGTGTGAGGCGTCGGTGATAGAGACCTTGCTTTCGTGATGGAACTTACCCTCTGTCGCCTCTGGAAGTTGCAACACCGACTATCTTTGGTGAATGTAAAGGTATTCGACCCGTACCGCCTGTTCATCTCGGTGAAATACGGAAGCAAGCGGTCGCCATCCGAGGAGACTGACCTGGGGTGGAAAACCGAATATAGTCATGATAGAACCGGTGACAAGGTTGAGTTGACAGTGAGGGGAGTTTCGAGTTGAACAATCGCAACAGTAGAGGAGACATTCGCTGCGTGCATGGACACTACAACAGCCAGCATTGCCTCACTAATGAGTACCGAATGAAGACAACTAATCCGCCTCAAGGATGTTCTTGTAACAGGTTTGGTGGGAAATATGGTTACCCGTAAGTATTACCGGAACACCAAAGAGAGGACCTTTCTCGCCGGTGCTTCAGCCCTAGTCGAGAAACTCGTACATTCGTTTGGTTTCTGGAGTTGGCACGGTACTTATGGGATCAAGCCAGTCCACACCAAAGATCACCCGGCAAGATCGTGCAATCCTCGAGTGTGTGCCTTTCCAGTATCTACAAACTTGGACACGTTCAAATATCCTTCAGCCTCAAACTACAGCGTGACAAACTTAAACAGTATCAGAAGAAAGTGTGTTCGCGTATTCACTTTGGTGTGTCCTTCCCAAGATTTCTCTCCCACAGATTCAAGTCGTCCTCGGGCGCGAGTATCAGATTGCGAAGGCTCATCTTGCTGCGGGTGACAAGGACCGCGCTATTATAGCCCTCAGGAGAAGGAAATACCAGGAGAGCCTTCTTTTAAAGACGGATGAACAACTCACCAATCTGGAACAGTTGGTCAGTCTGGAGCATCGTTCTATCTTCCGTGTCGTCATTACTTGTTTGTGCAGGTTGCTACAATCGAGTTCTCGTTGGTCGAAGTCTCGGTTCTGCATGGCTTGAAACAAGGAAATGAAGTACTAAAAGAGATACATCGCGAGATGAATCTAGAGAGTGTCGAAAGGTTGATGGAAGAGACGCATGAGGCCAGGGAGTATCAGAGGGTATGCAAACACCATCCAGTGGCGTATTTCCCTAACCTCTTATGTGCTCCCACAGGAAATCAGCAATCTACTAGCAAATCAGCTGACCGTAGCGGAGGAGGATGCTGTTCGGGCTGAGCTTCTTGAACTTCAGGTTGCGACTGTAAGTTTCCTTGTCCCGTCCAGCTACGCCGCATCTGAACATTCTAGTTGGAGGGCTCAGTCCTACGAGAGTTGCCGTCGGCGCCTAAGGTACAACCTAGCGAAACAGGTAATATTCATACATCTTTTTGTCGTCATTTACTTAGTGTTGTACCGCAGAGCCTCCCCTGGTGCTGGCCCAAGATGCCACTGGGCGAATTGCAGTGCCCAGTTGATCGAGTCATACAAAGACTATCGATCAGGCGTCGGTCTCATCCTCAGTGCTCAGTACTCAGTGCTTACCATTACCCTACAAACCACCATCACAATAATGTAAGCAACTGAATTAAGCGGATGTCATCCTATGTCCAGTATCACCAACCCTCAAAGTCGCCAAAACCCAACCTCTTCTTCCTTTTAGAATCCTCAACCTGGAGATCTTTGTCACTTTCAAGCTCAAGCGGTCTCTTACCGCCGAGGTATTTTCCAACGCCAGAATCGCGTATACCACCTGAGGGCTCCTCACTTGTGCCCACCTTGACACCGAACCAGTTGGTATCGTCACCGGGTGTTTTCTGAGTCGTCTCCGAGTCCCCGTTATTGGCCTCTGCTCGTCGAGCGAGCTTCTTGGCGAGACGCGTTTTGTAGGTCTCAAAAGGATCTTGGTGGCTGAATCATAACTATTAGAGGAAAAAGAAGAGTGAAACGGATGGCCTTACATCACAACTTCCGTTATTCGTACCGGTTTTACTGGTCTCTCAACCCCTTCTTTCCGAGGCAATTTTTCCAAAGTGTCCAATACATCTTCACCCCCAACCAATTTACCAAAAACAGTGTGCTTGTTGTCAAGATGTGGGGTCGCTCTGAATGTGATGTACCACTGGGACCTGTTTTGTGTCGACATGTGAATACGCTTGCACCGTTATTAAGCGCACACGTACCCATTTGTGCCGGCGCCCTTGTTTGCCATCGCCACGATTCCCCGGCCGTCGTGTTTGGCCGCACCTTTCATGCCATATTCATCGCGAAAAGGCGTGCCCCAATACGACTGCCCTCCCGCGCCCGTCCCAGTTGGGTCTCCGGTCTGTACCTAAAGGGAAGGTCAACGGTGGAACAATGGTAGCACATTAAATCTATTTCACCATGAACCCAGGAATTAACCGATGGAAAAGACAATTATCGTATTTGCCTGCTCTAGCGAGCATCAAGAAATTGTAACAGGTTTTCGGAGCCTGTTGAGCACAAACACGTTAAATAAGTGAGAACAGCGCATATGGGGGTGGATCGCGGACTTTTTCACAATATAATTCCAGGTTGAGGGATCCACCGAGACTTGTGATGACTCGAACATAAGCTCGGCGCTTGCCTACGTCCTTTTCCTTGCCCTTGCCCTTTGGAGGGTTCGATATATCCTCGAACATGAGTTCCTCCTCATCCCAAAGAAGCTTAGAAGATTGCGTTTGGGGATCCACAGAGGTCGATGTCAGCGAGGCACCAGGTGCGCCCGTAGAATATGGGGAGATGTTCCCTACAAACGGTCGGAAACTACGAGATTCAGGGGTGTGTGGCGCTTACAAGGGACCGCTTTCTTGGTTTCTAGAACGGCTTTCGGGACTGGGGCTTTTGCCTTGTCCTCTTTCTTCGCGGCCATAGCTACGAGTGCAGCTCCGGTGAGCGGAGATTCCGATAAGAGTCCATGGGGATTTTGAAGGGTAATCACGTCTTCACTAATATAATGGTCTTAGAATTCATACGGAGATAGATTTCCGCGTATACCTCTTAAACTTTATGTCCTCCAGAAGATCCTTGCTACCTTTGATGCTCTCTGCAAGAAAGACATTCCCAGTCGTAGCAATTGCGACAATATGGGAATGCTCGCTGAATGGCTTGAATGAAATAGGGTCGTGAATTTCTCCGGATGGCTTCCGTGAATAGTTGAGCTTAATGAGATCGTTTGGAATAAGAGGTTCTTTGGTGATCGGGTTGGTGTTGTTATGTTGCCTTGAAAGAAAAATGTAAGACGGAATGACCACTCACGAGAAAAGAAAAACTAGCTTTAGCCAAGGGATGATATTGACAAGGTCAAAGACAAAGCCGGTTCCATCCTTGTTGCGCGCACAGACTGGGTGCTCAAACGGCTGGAAGGAAAGGGCGCAGCAGTCAAACGGGGTCTGTGCTCTGGCATGGGGAACTTGCTGCTTCCTGTGGAAGGAGGGATTGGGAGAGATGCAGTGAGAGTGGCAGACCACGCACGCTTTGTAGCCTGACGACGAAGCTGAATGCTGACCGAGGTCGCCAGCGTGCTCGGCGTGTGTAATGTATAGCTTGTTCGAGTTTCCGTGGCCCATGATGATGATGGTGGTCGGAGACAACAAATGCTAATATATGCTTGGAGGCTTAACCGGTGACGACTACGCTGATGCTCCGCAGGTCAACCCACAGCGTCCATCTTCTTGACTTCCTCGCCCCCCGTGCATCCGGATATAGATTTGCTAGCTTTCGCGCCGCCATTCACCATGCAGAGAAACATTCCGTCCCTTCAGTAGTCGCCAAGGATGCTAAACAGCCTCAACGCATTCAGTCTCACCGTATTCATGACGTACCGGACCCAGATATCCTATTCTTCAATCAGTCTCTCGTGCAAATTCGACAAGCCCTCTCAGCGCGTGACATAGGACGCGTTTGGGAGCAGTGGGCGCGCTTGCGGGACAAAGGCCTCCTACCACTGTTTGGACCTCAACTATCCAAGTACTCAGACTTGTTAGCGACTCTGTGTCCGCGTACAACCCAGACTTGGAATCCTCATGACCGCAAAGCTATGGAGGAGATTGCATTTTATGCTGCGATCAAGGGGGCTCCTAGTGCTTTGGTTGCATACATGGTTGTCCATCTGCGCAGTGGTGATCGCACTACTACTCTGGACTTGTACACGCGGTTTCTCCGGGCCTTTGAGGACAAACCCCTCCCCCCAGGCATCATTGCCTCGGAAACGGATGGTGATGTTGACGAGCTGGTAATTGACTTGCCAGCATACTCGGGGCTTCGCTCCTTGCACCCTCCTTCCATCCTTCTCGCCGTTGTCGTCGCCCATGCAATGGGAGATTCCTTCCACGATGCTCTCCATGCATATCTACAAGCCCCTGCTCCACTCTCCACGCGCCTCGTAACTGAATTCCTCTCCGCTTTGTCTGACAAGTCTCTAGCAAGCAAGGTGGAAGAGTATGTTCGCAGGCTACGCGTCGCAAGATACGTCTCTGAACCACGTTTTATCACGGCACGTACCTCTGCGTTTGCCGCCAGCGGTGACATCCAGGGTCTCGAGAAATTCTATCGGTCTGTCATTGATGGCATCTGCGGACCCGAACCGTACATTGCGCCAAGTCAAGCCAGTGTCACACCGCGGACACCCATAGCCCTTAATGAGATTAACTGGGCGACGATATTGACCGCTTTCCTCCAATGCAATTGTAGAGACCTGGCTGAAGCCCTCTGGGACGATATGTTGCGGTTCCAGGTTCGGCCAACAGCCATCACCTGGACCGCTCTTCTTGTTGGATACGAGCGCATTGGAGAAGCCGAGGATGCAGAAAAAGCATGGCATGGTATGATATCCACAGGTATAGAACCAACCACGTCGACGTTCCGCGCCATCATATCCGCGCTTTTCACCGCTCGCAGGCCGGATGATGCAATGGGATATCTCAATCGTTGGCTTATGACTAGCTCCTTGTCATCTCCCGAGGATGCTCTGACACTCTACAACACCGTCGTCCACGGACTGTTGAAGAATCGCCGAGAAGCGGATGCCCATGCACTGTTTCAGAAGTTGCGAGAGGAAGGACCGAGTCCCGATGTGGTGACGTTCAACAGCCTTGTCAGTTACCATGGCCGAAAGGGCGAGTTCCGTACTATCTCTCGCATACTGGATTGGATGAGAGAGGATGGCGTGGTCGGTGACGTCTACACTTTTTCGACGGTGCTGTCAGCGCTGCTCAAAGTTGGTCGTACGGATGCTACAGATGCTATTCTCGGCCTCATGCGGAAGCAGAACATCGAGCCCAACGTGGCCTTCTTCACATCAATCATTAATTATCAAATGGAGGAGGGAACAGAACAAGGTCTACGCGCAGCGATGGAGCTCCTCGTGAAAATGGAAAGGAATCCAGAGGTACAGCCGAACGAAGTGACATACACGGGTATCCTGACAAGTCTGCATCGCCAAGACTGGCGTGACCTAGAATTGGCGAAGCAGTCTAAACACCACATATTGGAGGAAATGAAAAAGCGGAACATGCAACTCAACCGGGTTGCGTATCATGTGTTGATCAAAGCATGTCTGGAGAACCCGGCGTCGGAGGGCACAGAGGATGCACTTGGGTACTACAGGAAGATGGTTCAGGGGAAAGTCTCAATTGGTCCAGATACATGGTATGTCCTGCTACGTGGGTTGATCGCGAGAGAGGCATGGACGGACGCGGACAGAGTGGTAGGAGAGATGACGCGAGGAAGGGCTGTGTATGGGAGACTAGCAAATTTGGTTTGGAGGGTCAGAGGACGGAAGGGATGGAAGACGAGAGCAGAACCTCGACCATATTTCTGATATAATGGATATGATACTAGAATTCACCGAGAAAAAATAGACGACGCTAACGGCCTCTCGCCCAGAAAGAACGACATTCCGAGACCGAGACGGAGGTAGCGGTCGTACACTGGGATGAGAATAAGTAGCGCGTTGAAAGGACGAGGTAGGACGCACGCCAATAACTCGTCTTGCGGCCGAGAAACTTTCCCAACCAGGGAAGGAGAAGAACAAGGGCGAGTTGCTGGAGTTCCTCGAGGCTCTCCTGCCACTCTCTCTGTGCAAGCCTGTACTCCTCGTCGTCGGTGTCGTAGGATGTTGTGTCGATGGAGGAGACTGAGCGGGGCATGATGACTTCAGGTTGTAGGCTCAATGTGGTAAGGTTGGTATCATCCCACGTCACGTGCATAAGTGTTAGCATTGTGTGACAACAGTAGAAAATTAAAAACAATGTAATATATGCTTAAACAGGAAAAGTAGTCAATGTGAACCGGAGGTGGGATCCGCACTATTTTATACATTGAACAGAATGTGAAGCCGTGGATTCCGAAACCTGTAATTCATGTTTGAGCATGATTTACATATCTCACCTCAGTCTCGAGTATAAAGTACATACTGGACTGAGGTGCGACGGAGAAGTAAAACTCTGTGATAATGTCTGTTCGTGATTATGTAATCTGTCCTCGACACACCACAATGTATGAATTTACAACAAGAAGAACCCTCATTGTTGTGCTAGTCTGTAGGCCCAGTGTAACACTTTGTTGGTTGATCTTGAGAAGGCTCACAGTAGATAAGGTGCTACATAATCGTCATTTGCTAGATCTTTCTACACTAACTTGAGTGATAACTACTATCATGGCATAGAGTCCTTACTGTCACAGCTTGGTCACACCACGTGATATAGGATGTTTTCGCAAGGCGCCAACCTTATATGTCACCGTGTGTGGCGCTGAATCAATTTGGACAACTCCACCTAGCTCGCCTAACGTCAATTTGATACCCGTCTTGTTCTCCTCCCTCCATCACCCATCCGCTCAGTAAATGCAACCATGTCAGACCTTACTCCCCCTCCTTCCCGGCACAGGCTCGTCGGCCAGCCTCTACTCTACGCCATCTCCATTTTTGCCAGTCTCGGTGTCTTCTTAGTTCGTCTCTCCCAATTTCCTTACTTCCTCACTCACATCTTATGGCTCTAGTTCGGTTACGACCAGGGGTGAATTCCTCTCCTTTTTGCATCTGCTGTGTTGTGCGCTCATTCGTCCGAACCAGTGTAATGTCCGGTATCATCACCGGTCCTTACTTTAGACAGTTCTTCGACTCCCCTGGCCCTTTAGAAGTCGGAACGATGGTTGCGGTCCTGGAGCTCGGCGCTTTAGGTGTGTGTGTCCTTTCCACGGTGTTTCCCTACTCATCCTCGGAAGCCACGTCTATCGCCGCTGGCCGCGTGGGTGATATCATCGGACGAAAGGGAACGCTCTTTGTCGGTGCCCTTGTCTTCACCGTTGGTGGTGCCGTTCAGACGTTCACCTCGGGTTTCTACGTCATGATCATTGGTCGTGTCATCAGTGGCTTTGGCGTTGGCCTCTTATCGTAAGAATCTTCAAAGCCCCCTACCTTGTTCTCACCTTCCGCCCCAGCACCATTGTCCCAATATACCAGAGTGAAATTTCTCCTCCAAATCATGTACGTCCATATCTTGTGCGTTTGGAGCGCAATCGCATTCTTGTTTTAGAGAGGTGCCTTGGCTTGCATGGAGTTCACGGGCAATATCGCCGGATATGCCACTTCAGTCGTAGGGTTCCCTTCCAATAGCCCCTTTCTTTCCTGAACTCGTGATCTCTAGTGGACTGATTATTTTTGTTCGTTCCTCGACTCCCACCTCTCTTGGCGTATACCCCTTTTCATCCAATGTGTGATTGGAGGTATCCTTACGGTTGGTAGTCTAGTCATGCCAGAAAGCCCAAGGTATGATGTCACTACGCGCGTGTCATGCAGCTTTGACGCGTTTTTCAGGTGGTTGATTGATACTGACCAAGACGCGGCTGGAATGCGCGTCATTGTAGATCTGCATGGTGGTGATCCCAGTGACATGCTTGCGCAGGCAGAATTTCAAGAAATCAAAGAGAAAGTCATTTCTGATGTACGCGTGCTCATGGTTACCTGTTTAAAACGCACTGCATTCCTCCACAGCGAGAGCTTGGCGAGGGTCGCGGGTATGCAACCATGTGGAGGAAGTACAAACGCCGTGTCTTGCTTGCGATGTCGTCTCAAGCTTTTGCTCAGCTGGTATGTTTTAGTCCCTGACCTAGTATTGTGATTGACGTTCTTACGGGGTTACAAGAACGGAATAAATGGTACGTTACTGTGTCCTCACGTCCCTTGTTCTCTCAATTACGTTCACCGGCAGTAATTTCCTATTATGCACGTGAGTGTCGGTATGCTAGATCTGTTAGGTTTGCATTAATATCGCAAGCCAGCTTCTGTATTCGAGGGTAAGTCAGTTCAGTTAGATCCATTGCATCGCAATTGAAAGAAGAAAAAAATCAGAGGCTGGATGGCTCGGGCGTGACGCCGTCCTGATGACAGGCATCAATGCCATCATCTATATTCTTAGCACCATTCCACCGTATGTCATTCCTAAGTGCTATTTCTCGTTTACTTACATTTTGTCTTCAGCTGGTACTTGGTGGACCGCTGGGGTCGTCGAATCATTCTGCTTTCAGGTGCCGTCATAGTACGAACTGTTGCCATGACCTGGTTCGAGATTGTTCTGATCATTCTATATAGATGGGCATTGCGCTTGGTCTCACGGGATGGTGGATGTACATCGATGTTCCGGCGACTCCTCAGGCCGTTGTTATTTGCGTGATCATTTTCAATGCTGCGTTCGGTTACAGGTATGGGATTTGTCACGCGATTTGACTTTTACTCAGGTCTTTCAAGTTGGGGTCCCATTCCATGGCTCTATCCACCTGAGGTCAGTTTACGTCGTGGCTTAGCGGTCGAAATGTTGATTGGAACCCTGTAGATCATGCCCTTGACTTTCCGATCCAAAGGTGTTTCGATCTCGACTGCGACAAATTGGTTCGCTCCTCGCAGTTGGCGTGTGCAATGTCTGATTATCCACTTGTAGGGCCTTCAACTTCATCGTTGGGGAAACGACTCCTTACTTGCAGGAAGTCATTACGTGGAGGTTATATCCCATGCACGGTTTTTATTGTGCATGTAGCTTCGTGCTCGTGTACTTTTGTCGGTCGAGATTTCCTGTTGTCATAACTTTGTACTGACATTATCGTAGTGTATCCTGAAACCATGGGTGTACCGCTGGAAGAGATGGATGCCGTATTTGGCGAAGGTGAGTATGGCCTAGAAAGTATGCATGCATGTGGTTTGACTTCTTTTATGTTTACCAGAGGAAAGGCTCGACTATGAGTCCGAGCGCGCTTCCCTTATGTCTGGCATGCATTCCGACCGGTTGTCGGTCAACTCTGGCCGACGGCCGAAGATTAACAACCCTGCAGAGAGAGGATGGGTCAGTCGGGTTCTTTACCGCAATGACAGGAGTGCGTATCGTCCCATTGGGGATGAGGAATAGGAACTCGTGAGGATGGGAGGTGAGCAGGCAGCGGAGGAAGTGCGTTCGAAACGGCGGTCATCCTCTGTGTCAAGGAGCATGGACGTATCTAATGAAGATGCTGCCTAACTCGAGCCATATCCGCATTGTGCGTTGCTGTTCCGCCCCACCAAGGTGGCTTTGCGTGTGGTCGGTGCAGATCTTTAACATCCATTCCTGCTGCCATGTAGTGTCCTTGGTACTCACCTTCCATCCTCACATATGACTATGATTGGTTGTGCCCCAGCTCTGTATCGGAATATTATTCCTGTTATAATTACCTTGTTTCCAAGGTCACTCTTCCAGTAATTAGTGGCCGAGTCCACTTGTAGTGATCCACTGGTCACTTGCCGTGCGCCATTGCAGCCAGCCTGTATTGGCAGATGGCAGACTTTCTAGAACGACACCTCCCGGCAAGCTCACAACCGCTGCACGGTGTTAAGGTAAGGATGCCATAATGTTTGACGAGAGATCATCCACTACTCATACTAACTCGTAACACCCGGGCCTACGCGTGGGGAATGAGCAGCTCAACAGGTTGAATACCCGGAGGGACGACAGAGTGGAACTTGAAGGAGAGCATACGAGAATACTTCACAATGTGTTGATCGAGCTTGGATTGTAAGCATACCAGAATAATACAACATCTACGGAAAAGAATCGATGCCCTCTTCGGCACTACACAGGTGAAATCCTGGAACGTACATATACAATTCCTTATAAAAAGACTTTTGATTTTTTTGTTTGTTTTTCTTGGACGCCATTGGTCACGTGCAATTTGATGTCCTTTCCTTCGCTTCCTTCGTCAGGACGCTTGTGCACAAAAACAATCCTTGCACGTTACTTGAGCCAGCAGAACCGACGTAATGGCAGGATAAGTGTTCTTTCCTCTGAAACAGACCAGCATTCTTTCGAGGTCGCAGGGATCCGACCCGCGGTGGCCGCATCGTTGCGCGCTGCTTTCCCCAATGTACAAAAACCGACCGCAATGCAGAGGAAGCTTATACGCGCTGTGACGAAAAATAGAGATGTCTTGCTACAAGACGACACTGGAACTGGAAAGTGGGTTGGTCTGTCCATCGGCTTTACAAGAGACTGATCATTAGGCTCTAGATCTTTCGCAGTTATGTTGGCCCTACTTAGCAAACTCTCGATACAAAACAAGGGCTCAATAGCAGGAAAGGATGGCTCTCAATCGACGCTCGCTAGCCTGTTAATCGTGCCGCACCGAGACCTCGCGTATCAATACCTACATTGGATACACCATATGACCATACCAGAAGGGGACAAACCGTTCTCGTTGACAAAGTACGCGCAGGTTCTTGTTCGACACGCGAACAAGTCATCGTTGGACGGCTTGCCACTCCGCATACAAGAGGCGATCAGTTCTACGTCGTCGAACCAGGGCCTATTGGTCGACGGAACCCCGCAGATCCTCATTGCCACTCCCAACGCAGTTTTGGAGCTCATGGAGCGCCAGCCTGAAGTATTTCGACTAACTATGCCCTCTGTGGTCGTGGTGGACGAGGTGGACGCGCTACTGCCCGTTCCTAAGAGCAAACTGCCGAAAGAGCGTGGGAGGGCGTCTCGAAAGAAACCGGAGAAACATATTCCAGATCTCGTGCGGGTTCTGGATAGCCTCTGTCCCACAACCAAAAACAGACGACGGCCGCATTCCGTCAAGGATGGGGCACTCGAACAGGCCCGCGGTGCCCGAAATCATCGGCCGCAATTGATTATGATCAGTGCGACGTTGCGTAATAGGTTGCGAGGTGCACTACATGATACGTTTGGGTGGGTGCAACGCGGGGAAGTGTTGAAGTTCACTAGAAAGCGCTCCTCAGCGCAGCCCGCCCATAGATTGGGACGGAGTGCCGTGCATCACGTCCTCGTAGTATCGAAGACCGGAGATGTCAAGAACATTGTGGGTGCCCGCGCGTTGGGACCGGGTGTCGGCGACGGCACGACCTCGTTGGAAGAAGGCGTTACAGATCACAAGGGTGACGAAGATGTCGTTTTCTATGAAGACGAAGATGACCCTGAACTCGTGGACGACGCTGACAAAGGTAAGGAAGGATGCATACTTGATTGACTCCTGAGGCCTGATTATCTCCGCAGAAATGATAGGCGCCTCCCTGGCATTTGATCCCGCGATGTTGGAGGCCGTTGCTGCTACGTTTGCTTTCGACGTGCCTCGTGTCGCACTTTTAGTGTTACCAGCGACTGCTGCTGTGCGGAAAGTCATCTTTGAGCTTCGGCAATTGGGGGTCAACGCGCATCCGTTCGATTTGGTAGAAAGCGAAGCCAGTCGCGTACACGTACTGTCACGGACAGACGGGGTTTCGGAGGAGGATCCAGTGTTAATTGTCGCCACACACGCTACGGTCCGGGGAATTGATATCCCGGATCTGTCGCATGTGTTCATGCTTGGAGCGCCGGAAAGACAGGCGGGTGATGCATACCTGCACGTTGCGGGGAGAGTTGGGCGATTTGGAAGACAAGGTAAAGTGATCACGATCCTCGAGGAGCGGGCGGAAGAGAGAATCGGGAATAAGATGGTGATGAGGGATGACCCCAAGAAGATGGCCACTCTTTTTTCGCGGATTGGAATTGAACCTAGTAGACTGGCATACTTTGACTAGCACATACAGTTGGATGATACCATGGCAACATATGCAACTGATGAGATGCCCGTCGGACGTAAATGTAGGTTTTAATTTTACTAGGCGAGATTTCTTGAGCGCAAGCATCATGTATCATGTGCCAGAAGTGTTTCAACATGGCGTGCCTGCGGCGGCCAAGGAAACGAGATGGGGGTACTTAACACACACTATTGATTGAGGTAGCGGCTTCCGTGAGGCGAACTAGAGGCGTTGCATAACTTTCGTCACACGGACGCGGTATCCCGTGGCGGCTGACTCGCCCGCATCCTCGCCCCCCTCTCGGGCTCTCTCTCTCCCACACCCCTTCGTCCCCGCCAAGATGAGGAGACCTTCACTCGTCGTCCTCCTGTCCCTTCTCGTCTCGTCTCTCTTTCTTCAGGTCTCTGCTCAGTCCACCTCCGACTCCATTTCCCCGAACGCGACGTCCACATCTACATCCTCATCTACCTCTGCCTCGACCCCCTCCGCGAACCTCACCACCTTTCTCGCAACGTCTTCTTACACCGCAACTTCTGTCAGTCTCTCGGGCACCCAATCTATCCTGTTTACCACCGTCGTTCCCACCATCTTTAATGTCACCAGCACTCTTCCAACCCCCACTGCGACATCCTCCGCCTCCGCCTCTGCCTCTGCCACCCCAACCCCAATCGTGCTGGCCACCGAAATCACTCCCGCTTTCGGCGTCCTAGGGGCTATCCTCATCTTGACTGGTCTGCCAAGTGCCTTCTGGGGTCATAAGAATAGATGGTGCGCACTTCTATCCACCCAATCTCACCGATCCCTCACTCTAGGTCTTGCAGGACTTCGTTTTTCCTCATCGGATTTTATACCCTCTCCCTCGTTTGCTTCGTTCTCATCGTCAAATTCGGCATTCTCCCGGCAGTAAATCCCCCAAGTAAAACGCTCCAGGGCATGTTCGTGCTCGCGTCTTCTGTGGCTGGGATAATGGGAGGTGCCTTCACTATTTTCTTTTGGAAAGCCACCAAATATTTCATCGGTGCTTGGGGAGGTTTCGCCTTCGGTCTGTGGATACAGTGCTTCAGGAATGGTGGCCTTATACCGTCGGTCGGTTTGCGCTGGATATTATATATCGGTATGATCTCGGCGCATTGTGCAATTCCAAATCTAAATTTTCCCTTTCAGCATGTGGTGTTGTCGCTTTCGTCCTCTGCACGATACCAAAACTTCACTGGCACATGTTGCTTCTAGCAACTGCCTTTGTTGGATCATCGGCGTTCATGCTCGGTGTCGATTGCTATACCACTGCCGGACTTAAGGAAGTGTGTATGTTTGTCTAGTTTCACTTTGCTTGATTCTTACGCATCACGCTAGTTCTATGTGTGGAACTTGGGATTCAAGGATATGTTCCCCAAGTATACCAGCAACAACATTGCGTTCCCTGTCTCGCAGACCATGCAGATCGAACTTGGCTTGGTTGGTGCGGTTGCCCTCATGGGAGGCGCGGTCCAATTGCGTATCCTCCGTGTTCTTCAACGAAAGCTCAAGGAGATTGCGGAAGAGCAAAGGCGCAGAGACGAAGAAGCCGAACTCAACGTGTCTCACCAGTTTGTGGAGCTTGCGAAAGAAAAAGAGGAATGGGAGAATGACCATCCATCCCTTGGTACGCATGCTCGGACGGGCAGTGGATATTCGGGCACCCCCCTCATGAAGGAATTTCCGACATCTGGTTCCAATGAAGGCCGTTCATCTACTTTCACTCTCGTCGGCGGTAGAGCTCGACGTGCCTCTGGTGTGTCTGACTTCATGGCAGCACCGGTGCCCGACGATGAAGTCAAGCGTAGTACGAGAAACACTCAGGCTACATCAGGTTTCCTCCCTAATTTAGATCTCGGGGTTGGAATCCAGGACGACGTCCCGGCGGGTTTCATTGCCGATACAACGCCAGATGTCAGCAAAGAAGCCAAGGCAGCCCAGCGGGCTCAGATTTCCGCCGAGCTGAGCGAAATCGCCCGCAAGGAGGAACTCCTTGCTGAAATTCAGACTATTAGGCGTTCCATTGATGCGTTGCGGTCGGACACACCTGGCCCAGATTCCGATGATTCTCGTTCACGCAAGCTGTCTCTCACCTCACGTCGCACTCTGAGTTACGACCTCGACAATGCTATTACTCCTCGGCCTCATACACGACCCCCAAGACAGCCTGATCCACGTGGCCGCGCCTCGTCTATGGAACTATCCAAGCTCATTGATGCACCGCCCCTGGGTGCCTCGATCAGCCGTCCCACAAGCGTTCCATTACCAAAAGATGAGGATTGGGATGCTTACGTACGTGACCGCAAGTTACTCCAGCCACCATCAGGTGTGACCATGCCAATTCCAACCACGCCCGTCTCTGCAACCATGCCCAACGCCCAACGTCTCCCTATACCCCAGGCAGTGACTGACGCTCTCGCCCAGCGCAGGCGTCGCGAAAGCATACTCGAAGTCAGTGGCAACGACACAACTCCCAAGGATACGTCGGACGAAGATGTGCCCATCGCCGCTACGCTCGCTGCCATGCCAAGGTCGCAGACGAAGAAATCACAAAACCGCCAGAGTAGTAACATCCCGGCTGTCCTGTTGCAGCCACCTGGGCATGCACCTGTGTTTGAGCCACCCCCGGCCAACACCACCCCTCTCATCCTCACTCGTGCCCGCCCTGCGAGAAATTCACCTGAGCCGAACCCAAACATCCCCATCGTTTTACCTCCAACTCGGCCTCTTAAACCAGCTGCTCAGGAGGCCAGCTCCAATGTGCCTTTCATCTTGCCTCGTGGCAACGTCGTTGCACCCGTTCCGCAGAAAGCCGAGCCACCACGTGTTGCAACATTCGAAGAACTTGAGGAGCGACATAGACAAAAGATGCGGGGATTGCAGAACCCGATCACTCAGGCGGAGAAGGAATCCGCGGACCTTGCAGCGGCTAAAAGTCGCTGGGAGCGATCAAAGGCTATTGAGCGGGAGGTAGTCAGCAGACGCCAGGCGGAGAAAGCGGCGGAACTAGAGCGAGAAGAGAGGGCGAAGCGCAAATCGGACGATGGGTCGGGCAAACGAGGGTCGACGGCCATGGACACAGGCAGAGCTGGTGACCGAAGCCCGGGCACCAATGCCTTGAGCGCAGACAAGCTTGCTGTGATCGGTGGTGGTGTCAACGCCACGAGTTCGTCGAAGAGACAGTCTATGCTGAGGGTGGAGGACTGGCAACGATACCAGCATGACATAGAGCTTGGCGTTCGTCCTGGGCCGAAACGCGAACCTCGGACACCTACCACGACCGTCCCATTCCCTGGGCAGAGCCGAGGACGGGACGGGACTGGAGATGGACGAAGGGCCACTGGGTTCCAGCGTGACCCACCGAGCTAGACGAACTGTGATACAACGGACACGAGTTGCCGACGAACACGCAGGGATACTTTACTTGATGGACGCTATTTTCACTTGAACGAGTATGCATTGGAATGAATATTCAGTCGTATTTTAGCACTTTAGCACCGCTGTGTGGGCATCTAGAGAAACGTTATTGTAATGCATGCTGCCCCTGTGCGCATGGTCTGTAGCTGGCTGGCATGGGAAAGTTGCGGGCCGGGGAATGAATGTGGCAGTGCAAATTTGTGGCTGAATTCGCACGGTGTTGCACGTGTCGGTGTGTGAATTTGTCAGTTGACATTGAACGACTCTCAGGCTTTTCTCTTTTTTCCCACCTCTGTTTTCGATTCCCACAGCTGGCAGCCAACCTCGTTATCCCTGGCGGGAAACTGTTATGAGGACGTTCCATCCTTTCTCTTCCCCACATATCTCCATGCCCGACGCTGCTCAGCTCGACGCTCACCTCCACCAGGCTGCGTCAAAGAGCTCGTCCCCTCGTCCACCCTCCCCATCCCAACCATCCCTCGATATTCTCGTTAACTCGACCTCTCCTCCCGCAGACCATATTTCCCAGCAGAACGCTCAGCAATTATCCTCCATCAAGCCCCAACAGTCCCCCAATAATGGCGTCGTCAACCACGCCCTTCCCGCCATGACCGCCGCCCCTCCTTCTGTCCTTTCTAATCCCGATCCGAGCGCGTCACTTCAGTCTATCCTTGCCGCGAGCCGCAAGGACCAGTTACCTCCGGATCCCACCATCCATCACTGGGCCATTCCCCCTCCCCCTCCCCAGCTCACTCCATCCCATCACGTCGCGTTACTCCACCAGGTATGTCCCTTGCCGAGCGCTTAACGCGTCCTTGTTCATCTTTATCCCGCGATAAGCCCTCGGGATCGAAGAACAGTAAGCGCAAGCTCGATGAAGGGGAACAGGAGGATCCCCATCCGAAAATTCGCCGTACTGTACGCGATCATGTCTCCCAGGACCCTGCGCGCGTCATACCAATGACCACTGTTATGTGTCTCCACGCCGCCGTCGCACAAAAGTCGTACGGAAGCGAAAAGCGTTTCCTCTGTCCCCCTCCTATCGTTCATATTCAGGGTCCCGTGTGGCAGATGCGCTCTCAGCAACTTTCCATGGCTGTTGTTTCTGAACAAGGAGAGCGTTCTTTTGATCAGAAGACCTCCCTAGACAATAATATGACCGGCAGTTTCAAGTTCCTCCACGTCACCGGTACCGCCAAGGCCAAGAGCTTTACTTTGTCTCTCGACATCATGGATCCTCCCTCTGCCACGAGTGAGGGCGGCGGCGATAATACCGGTGGCCGTATTTGGGCGTCGTTTGGTTCAGCTCCTGTAACAATTATATCTAAGCCCTCAAAGAAGACGGCCAAGACACGTAACATCTCGTCATGCATTCTGGCTGGAGGTCCAGTTTCTCTTTTCAACCGTATCAACTCGCAGACCGTTCGCACCAAATACATGACCATTGACTCTGCCCAATTGTGTGCCAGTAATGTCAGTTGGTCAGCTTTCAACGTAAATGTAGTCCGCCGCCCAGAAGATGCTCCGCCAGTTCACGGTATGTCTTCACGTGACCTGAAAGTATTATGTCCTCATACTCACGTTCACAATACACCAGGTGGCCACCAGGCCGTAACGTATGGCTGTGAGGTGGTGTTGTCTGACACGCTTTCTAATATTGCAACATCACCCCTCGTCATTCGCAAAGTCGACAAAGGCCGGGTCTCTCCTGATGATGGTGGTCCCGTCAGCCAGATGCAAAAAATAGCATTGCAGCGGGTCAATGCAGATGGTTCAAGACATTATCTGTCTGCCGCAGGCCCTGTTCCCGGTCCGCCGGGAGTTTCCCAATCCACTCCTGGTGTCTCATCGCAAAGCGGGACACACCCTCTCATCTTCTCATCCCCTCGTGTTCGCGAAGAGATGAAGGATGGCGTCAGAGTTCTCTCGGACGAAGTAGATGATTACCTGTGTTGGACGATCGTCGGCATCTGTATGGCCCCCTGTTCATCGTTGATCGATATTCCTGCTGATCTTCGCGGTTCACAGCCAAGTTCCAATACACGTTTTTCGATGCGTTTGGTCAGAATAATTCGATACCCGAACTTCCTATTACACCATTCCCAACTTTGTTTGCGAATCCGACCTATCGCCCAGCGAACAACACATTGGAATTGACGGTCTCCAACTTCTTTTATGAAGACCCGAAAACACACACCCAACAACCGCTCGCCGTCTACCTTGGAAATATCGGTCCGCTCCGTGCACGTTGCTTTCCACCGCATGCACCGGGGCCTCTCACGAACATCTCATATGGCGGTGGAATGCCCGGACCATCATCCGAACTGACGGCAAATGACGGAACCGTGCCGGGCGTTTCGTCAAGTGTTCCCGCGGGGAGATACCACATCCTGGTGACGGTGGAGATGCCACCGCTCAATGAAATTATCAAAGCACTTCAAGAGGACCTTATGCCACCTAATACATTGACCGCCGATGGAGCGACAACGGGACCTCATGTGACACCACCTGGCAACGAAAGAACTGCAGTAGGGGCTCAGGTCGATGGACCAACCAGTGGCGGTCCACAGACGGTCAATAGTTCTGCTCAGCCATCGATTGCTGGCAGAACTCTGCCAATTTTATTTATCAGGGCTTCCGATGGAGTCGGCTTCCATTCTGGAAGAACGATAGCATGCGAGAATGTATTTCAATCCATGGATCTTAGTGGTATGGCTCCTGGTCATGTTCTCACACCGCCTGGAGGGCCGACGGCAGATCCAAGTTGGCTTGCCGCTGCTCAAGCTGCGGCAAGCGCGGACGGAGGTTTGCACGGGTGGACATTAAGGGTACTATAAGGTTGGCTGTTTTGGTGGCTGGTTTTTTTTTTTTTGCTTGTTTTCTGTTATATATACGTACCGCTTCCCTCCGATTTCAGCTCGGTCGTTTACTGTGCCGCCTCCACTATGTCCAGGACGTTGGTCTAGCCTGTATGTGTGCGCGAGCTGATGGTGATGGATTGATATATGTCGTAATGTTATCGCAGTCGGGTTAAACTATGCGATGTTTCTGGTAACGATTGACACGTTCGTCGCCGCAATGGCCGCAATCTGGGAGGTGTGCTCGAAAGTGATTGGTAGGCCAAGTAAGACCGTGATGGCTTTGCACGGTTGGGGTAACACTCTCGGAACTCGAGAAACAGATAAAGACGGAGAGCCTCGACCCTTGCTCACCGCCGCATCGCGCCCACAGCTCACGTACGTACATCACACCGAAATTCAGGTACGTCTCCAACGTGTCCACCAAATAAACCCTAGCAATCGATAAGAACATCTGGGGTATGATCACATCTTCCTCTCCTTTCTTTTCTACCATCACTCGTCCGTCTCTCAGAGGTGCTCAACGTCTCTCGTCACTCCCTTGCATCCGCAGAAACTCCACCCCTAGATCACACCCTCGATTCCTCTCCGCCCCGACTAGCAAGCCAACCATGTTCACCTACGATGGCATCCACTCTCAGCTCGAATGGAACTCTACCCTGAGCCCTGCAAAGGCTATTCAGCCGACTGCTGAAACCAAGTACCTTCGCAAGGTACGCCATCCCCCATCCACAGGCGACTTGCACGCTCACACCACCCTCTAGACCGCCATCATTGCAACAATTGGTACGGATTCTGATCCGGTTATTCCATTGTATCTCATATTGTTGCAGGGCCCAACACAAACACTGTCGAAAAACTTGCTGCACTGAGGCGCGCGGGTGTCAACGTTGGTCAGTCTCTTTCGGTATGCCGATCCTACCGTCGTTTATGTCGCGATAAACAGTTCGCATGAACTTCTCTCATGGCTCGTATGACTACCACCAAAGTGTCATCGATAATACCAGAAAGATGGTCGCAGGTGAGCTGCGCGCGCTTTCATAGGTCCGCACCATAATCGGTACTGAGAAATACTTGAAGCCGAACCCGGACGGCCTGTTGCGATCGCGCTGGACACTGTATGCATTACTATCTCTCGATTGAAGGAATCTAACTCACCGCATCGCAGAAAGGTCCTGAGATCCGTACTGGTCTGATGAAAGACGGCAAAGATGTGCGCACATACGCCAATCTTGGTTGGTCGGCATGACTTACGTCCGCGTTAGGTCCCCATCAAAGCTGGACACGAGTTCATAATCACTACAGACGACAAACATAGCGAGTCTTGCGATAGCGAACGCCTTTGGCTCGACTACGTCAGTACTTCTTGATTGATGCACCTTACATGTCCTCACTATTCCTGTTACAGAAAAACCTTCCGAGGGTCACTGCACCGGGGAAGCTCATCTATATAGACGACGGTAACTCCTTGGTATCACATCTCTTGGACCGTATCCTCATCCACCCGTAGGTATTCTATCTCTTCTTGTCCTGTCCGTCGATGGTCCCAACGTCCGCGTTCGTGCCATCAACAACGGGACACTCTCTTCTCGTAAAGGCGTCAACCTACCCAAGACGGATGTAGACCTCCCTGCACTCTCTGAGAAGGACAAAAAGGACTTGCTGTTCGGTGTTAAGAATGGCGTCGACATGATCTTTGCATCATTCATTCGCCGTGCTCAAGATGTCAAGGACATCCGTCAGGTTCTTGGCCCCGATGGTGCTAGCATCAAGATCATCGTCAAGATCGAAAATGAACAGGGTGTAGAAAACTTTGACGAAATCCTGCGCGAGTGCGACGGTGTGATGGTTGCTCGCGGTGACCTCGGTATCGAGATTCCTGCGAGTCAGGTTTTTCTGGCTCAGAAAATGATGATCGCCAAATGTAACATTGCTGGAAAGCCTGTGATCGTTGCCACGCAGATGCTTGAGGTGAGGTTGAACATGTTTTTTTTTGCTCTGCTGAAAGCTAATCTAATGCCCTGCAGTCCATGACAGTAGGTCAAAAAGAATTCGTCTTTGGTTTCGGTTTGTTGACTATATCATAGTACAACCCAAGGCCTACGCGTGCAGAAGTCAGCGATGTTGCTAATGCTGTACTCGATGGAGCCGATTGCGTCATGTTGTCAGGAGAGACTGCGAAAGGAAGTTATCCCGTGGAATCCGGTAAGTAATCTGCGTGGTCAGTTCGATGCGATTGGCTGAAACAAACCAAGTTCTCATGATGGCCGAGACGTGCCTTCTTGCCGAAGCTGCCATCTGTTATCCCCCTCTGTATGATGAGTTGAAGGTGATTCAGCCTCGACCAACGGAGACGGTGGAAACGGTGGCGATCGCTGCGGTGGCAGCAGCATCTGAGCAAAATGCTAGTGCCATCCTCGTGCTATCCACCAGTGGCAACACTGCTCGCCTGGTCTCCAAGTACAGGCCTTTAGTCCCGATCATCACCGGTATGTCGCCCTGATTATGACATTGTCATGGCATTCAAGTCACACTTCCCCCCTTCAGTAACCCGCAACGAGCAGACTGCCCGCCAAATTCACCTGCACCGTGGATGCTACCCGTTCTGGTACCCCGAGCCGCGTGGTATTCCGGAGAGTCAGTGGCAGAAAGACGTGAGTGTTTGACCCGATGGATCTTTGTAGCGCATTCAACTATACTTCCCTCCAGGTTGACAATCGCATTCGTTTCGGGTTGAAGAATGCGCTTGAATTGAACATTATCAAGACTGGCACGACCATCATTGCCGTCCAGGGGTGGAAGGGAGGTCTTGGGCACACTAACACCCTTCGAATTCTCTCCGTTCCGACCGATCCCGCTGACCTTGAGTTGCAGCCCCTCGGTGCGCACTAAGTTAGAGCATAGAACGACAGTTGATGTAGAAGCTACCGCTGTATGATACGAATTGAGCCGTGCGTCTACATTTTGGTTGGGCGCCTGAATCAAGATCATGAGAATTTGATCCTGCGAAATTACGACCGTCTCTTCCTTCTGTTGCGAGCTGTGCCATGACTTGATATCGAGCCTCCCATTCGTTCATTTACGTTCCGATCCGCTGGCATGTCCCCCTCGCGATATGTCCTAACTGCTCTCCGCCGCGTCGGTCGACACGCCCGTGACACCAGCTCGTCTGCCGTCCGAGAGAAAACAAACGGGCAAGCCGCCTTTAGTCCATCGCACATCCCTCTCCCTGTTTCAACGCCTAGGACTAAACCGCGGCGTGTCCGCGTAAGGGTAGTGAACCCGGTACGCGCGCAATCCGTATCTTGGCTCAGCCGCAGAGGCCTCTTTTCTCGTTGTTGCGCTTTCCTCGGTGGACTTTTCGCCATCTGCTTGGTATTGGTACTACTCGGCACGGAGGAAGCGAGCTGGGCCCCGCCCCTGCACTTCAGAGATTCAACCCTAGTGTTTCGCAGGGATGAATTGCAAAGGATCTGGCGGTGGGAGATAGATAGTGGTCATCATCCAAGCAGTGCAAAGAGTCTGATATTTTTCCTCCTTTGCCTCGCGCACAGCTGATTGATATTTCCCTTTCATCAGTTCCGGAACAGATAGGATTCACTACCCCCATACGCAATCCTGCCTTACCTCCTGCCAAGGCACACACGCTCATTTCGCCGTTCACTCCTCCCCGTGAACCTGTGATCACTACAGCCGAGAGAGTTGGTCCTCAAAGAACATACCATACATTACACAGTCCACTTCCGGATTTCGACACAGAGATATACCCGCCCAGACCGATATCTGGCAGTATCGCAGACTTGGATATCATACTAGAACGGTGTAGTTTTGCTAATGGGAAGGTGAGCCGTGTTATCTTTCGTTTTTCAGGGCCAATGTCTGATGAGAGTCAGTTTGTCCGCGATTGCCTTGAATTTTTACGAACAGGCGCTGGCCTTGATCATGGTCGACGGATACGACGAGGAAATCTAGACCGCGCCAAATATATATACACAGAGGAAGGATCTAACGCAGAAGATGTATATTTTCAGCATGTTATTACTCCTGCGGTCCCTGCTGTATACCCAACTGGATGGTATGGTCCTAATTCAGGTTTACAGAAGAAAAAAGGAGTCCAATGGGAACTTTCCCTGACCCTCCCGCCGTCGCGGAGACAAACCCCGCGTGCCGACCCTGGGATACCATGTGTTTTGCAAGGTCCACGAATTTTCCACATGTACTGGGCTGGCCCGTTTGACGACAAGCCATACACGACCCTGCTTTCATTCCTGTTCACTCAGGACCTCGGGCTTCAGTTCGAGAATATTTCCATTCCAGCATGTCGTCCACAATTTTGGGTCTGGATAAATCCTTACCCTGCAGCTGCTACCCCCGCGGCCTCCGCGCTGGAGGATATGTATCAGTCTTTGAAAACGAACCCCTGGGCAGCGCCGTTTTTACACCCGCGCTTCAAGGGGACCATCAAGTTCAAGCTCTGGAATACCACTGAACAATTAGACGGCATTCCGGAGCTACGGGACGACTGGCGCTCAATGGACACCCTTTTCAATTCTGGCGGCGTATCCGTTAGTATTCCTGGTCCGAATTTGTCGGGACCGGGCTCTCGTGATGGCATGACCGGTCGCCTGGGATCGAAATCGGAAGCATCGTATGATAGGCTTTCAGTAATTCTCTCGGACGTAGCTCGATTCATCGTCACGCACCGTTTCGGTGGAATTTACCTTGACGCAGACACACTTCTCCTTCGTGATTGGGAAGAGATATGGGGGTGGAAAGGGGCATTCGCATACCGCTGGTCTTATCACGATTTTTACAATACTGCGGTTCTCCACCTCAACAAGGGTTCCGCTCTTGGATCGTTCCTGTTCCGCACCGCCCTGAAGAATGGCTTCGATTTCCACCCCAGCTCAATCACCCGGTACTTGAGGGATGCATATCTCTCTCCATTGTTGACTCAACTTCCTGACGCGCTCTTCGATCCTGCATGGCTCAATACGGAGGGATTGCAACGAGAGCGACCACCTCAGCCTTTCTTTGCTAGGTGAGTTTGTCGTTCCTCCCCCCGCACCATAGCGACCGGGGTTGTTGAGATGAAACCGCCAAATTAGTTTTTCCGATTTCTTCAATACTCCGTCGCACCAGGGGGCTGCCCCACTTGCGACAGGCTTTGACGGGTTCTTCAAAGGCGCGTTTTCGTATCATTATCATAATTCGTGGTACGTGTGTCTGCCACTGAGAGTGATGAGCTCTCACGCACCGGCCACCAGGTGGCGGCCATTCGATCCGGCTCGCCATTGGCCCGATCTGGGGCCACGTTTTGCGGAGGGTGAGCGTGCTGCTCGCGCGGCTGCCAACCCGGACGGTGATCCGGACTCGGACGATTGGATAGAGACGGACAAGGTCGATCTAGACTGGGCTACGGTATTGAAGCGGACATTTGAATCTTACGTTCGGAGCGAGCGACCAAACATGTATGGGGAATGGCTGCGTTGGTAGCACTGATCGATGATGCTGCGGAATATACACGAAAGAGGATAACATTTCGCACGCTGTTTGAATGTAGGGGGGATAGAAATTTTTCGGTTTTACATAGATTTCTTACTGTAAAAGCCCGGCGTCATCGTCTCCGGACTTCATGCCCTCTCTTAATTACTTCTCCCTACCACAGCGCGGAAATGGCTACCCAGAGAAGACACGTCTCACGAATGGTCTCCCAACGTATTCATCCTCAGCCGTCCAGGAGAAGATGCACAGACACTCTCGTTCTGCATCATGGACTGTTCCTGTTTCCGTCCCTATCCCTGGCGTGCGATCCCGCAGGTTGCGTCTCTTCATGCCAAACCCCACCCGCATGCAACAGTTCGGTCTCCTGCGCTTTGGTAGGCGACGAGGGCCGCTCATCGTTTGCCTGCTCTTGATCGTCTCTCTCTGCACATTCTTCTCCTTCACTCGTAGGTTTGGTCCCGAGGAGAAACAATGGACCCCCAGTTTCGGAGAGTCATCCACTCTCGTCTTTGGCAGAGAAGACATCCAGCGAATCTGGAAATGGGAGATTACCAGTGGTCACTATCCGAGCAAGCGGGATAGTAAGTACCCCCAAACTCTCTGGTGACTCGTCTACATCTCTAACCCCACGTCATCAGTTCCTGAGCAAGTCGGTTTGACAAGTCCACCACTCAATCCTGCCCTTCCTCCCCGAAAAGTTCCTACCATTCCTTCACGCTTCAGACCGCCGCCCGGTCCCGTGGCCACGATCACACGAGGAGATGGTCCACGCCGTGTCTACCTTGACAC